>JAMLFT010005884.1:0-16913 GCA_026544285.1 Pachyrhizus erosus
AAAATAAATATGTTTAAGAAAAAATCTTATGTAATTGAAAGTGAAAATTTTAGAAATTTATTTATTTATTTTTAATTCATAAAATTATATAAATATATTTTTATGATAATATTTATATAAAATTCTAAGTAAATTTTTTTATAATTTTTTTTTTTAAAATATAATAACTTATTTATACATTACACGCACCACCATACCAATATAAATATATTACATAACATAAGAACACTATGAATAGAGAGATAATTTGATCTAGAAAATATTGATGCTTTAAATAACACCAATCTTATAGTTTCAATTTGAATGATAAATATTTAATAAGTGATAATAACAATTTATTTGTGATACCACAAAATTCGTTAAGAGAACAACCTTGGGGAATTTAAATGAAGTAACTTCAAGAAACTTGAATGAAGCAATTTTGAAAAACAATTAGTTTTAGAAAATGACAAATGCATGATCTCAGTTACCATAGAGGTCAATTACTTGCTGAATTACTCGGATGAAAATGGTGAATGTTCATATGTCCGAAGTTTAAAAGAAATATTACGATAACTTAATAATAAATATCATTGAAAATTTTGTAGAGTAGAAACTAAGATTGATTATATGCTTGCTTCTAGATTTTGATAGATCAATACATCCATGACGATTGAGAGCATTAATGGCTGATATTTTAATATATTTATAATTTATTATATATTTTACTTAATATATGTCAATTTTCTCACTGACGATTGTAGTTACTTTATCTTTTAAAATGAATTGCTTATGGTATGTTGTTTCTAAATTTTGATGGATATGACCTAAATCCATTGAGAAGCTAAAGCCTGTAGCTTTTATGTTTTGAGAAAATTGAAGTAGTTACGTACTTACATATATTCATGACGTGCAATCAAACACACTATGGCTCCATATTTGAAGAGTTTAAAATCATTTTGATTTACAGAAAATTCAATTTCTCGCACTAAATACATATGTCATAATACAAGTTATAATTAAAATTACTATAAGTGCACATCTAACGAATTTTAACAATTCAAAGTTATTTTTATGAAAATCAATGCTACTAAATTTCCAATCACCACTTTAATTTAGGTGGAATCAATTTAAGAAGACTTTGGTTTCCAACTGGTAGGCCTTGGTGAAAAATGCTGGCCAACAGAGGTATGTAGCCATTATGCTGCTAACAGTTGCTGCACCTATCATCATATTCATCACCACAATCTGTAGCTGAATGGCTTCTAACGGCGAGGCTCCTCCCATAATGAGACCAGTCATTGCCCCAGGAAGGGATATTAGACCCACTGTTTTGGTGTTATCCACCACTGGCGAAAGAGCCAATATTAGAGCCCTTTTCACTTGCTCATGCGTTGCTTGTCGTGGGGTTGCGCCAAGAGCCAATGCCGTCTCAACCTGTAATAGAAATTAATAAACACTCCTTCATTTTAAAAAATAAATTAATCCTTACACAAATGTTGAAATAGTCTATATTAAAGTTAATTACTAAGTTATGATATACAAGTTTTATTGACTTTCCATGTAACTGCTTTAACTCTTAAGTTAGCATGACTTACTCTAAGCAATACTAACTTAGGAACCACTATTACTGAAATTTATATCGATTTTCCTATAACTATTTTAATCCTTTAAGTTAACATTACCTACTTTAAACAATACTAATATAAGGGCAACTGTTACGAATAATGTACAAACCTTTTTCATTAATTTTAGAGTTAAAACTAATCATTTCAACTGTTCAAAGTGACACTAGTACTTAGTTCAGAATGGTCAGAATAAGAACAATGCTTAAATAATATTTAGGAGCACATAGTTATGTGACATTACACATGATACTTACTAAATTTAACAACTTTTTTTTGCCAAATATGTTTATATATATAAGAGAACCTTTTCTCGATAACTTAACATTTACTCATTCACTATTTTCTTAAACATATATTGACTTGAACATTAGAATCTTTACGAATATCACCATCAAAATTGTTTGTGAATCATAGCCAACCACCATGCTTAACTATTATTCTTTGTGATAAAAAGTACCAATTTTAATTTGCAAATTTTGGCCAAAATTAAAATTAGTACACGATTCCACAAAATAACAATTAATCATGAATAATTTATAAATAAGAAATCAATAAAAAAAAACCCGAACAAAATTCATTTTAAGTTTATTTGATTAGATAGAAACTACCTAAAACAAATTCCATAAGTCAAATAAATTCTTAATTATAATCTTCATCCTAAGAATGTCATTTTAACCCTTTATTTTTATTTTACATATGAATGCTAAATCAAGAACTTTAAATTAGTGGTTGCAGTTAAAAGAGCCGGAGATTTTTCATTGACTTTTAATTTTTTGTTTGTGGCATGTGTGGATCTGTTCAAAGTTCAAACCAGTGCAGATCTCATCCCAGCATGGCAGTACCAACTTGAAAGCTTCTACCTGTATTTAATTATTATTATTATAAATTATTAAAAGAATACGGACGAGTGCAAGACATACCAAGTTCATTTGAGTTTTGATGTCATCTCGGAGTCTTTTCATGGTAACACCGGTTACTGTCATGGAGTTCCCTACCATCATACCAGCCACAGGTATGATATATCTGGGAGTGAAAGGGAACACACTCAGCACCACCAACATGAACATGGTCACCGCAGTTCCTGTCAGAATTGAAGCCCCTGCCACATACGTTCCTCTAGGAACATGTTTCGCACGCTGACCCGCAGTGTAACCAGCAACTGATACCTGCAAGCAAAATATATGCATTAATTTGGGATAATTAAAGCCACTGAAATTAATTCATCTTTTATTAATTCCATATTACAGATGCCACCAAAGAAAAACATTAATTAATCCAGAACTCGGGTAATAATTGACCAACACAAGTAACATAAATTTAAAAATTGAACTTTGTTATATCAAATAAATCTTTGAATATCCAAAATGAAGAAAATGGTAAGAAAGAATGAAGAGTGACCATGAAAAGGTATGCTAGAAGGATCCATCCGGTGTTGTCCTGGTTGAAAATGAACTGCAACACAAAGCCGATGATAGAGAGTTGAAGAAATGCCCTCACAATGGCAACAACCATCTCTAGCTCCAGCCCCAGCTTCTGGTAGAAGGACAAGGCCACAGCCAGAAACACCACCGCAGTGGCAGCCACTGGCTTCACCATGCCCTGGAGGAACTCCATCATCCATGACCAATCCGTGCCAGCTAAAGGGACTACTTGATGCTGCAATGTTTGGTTCAGAATTAAGATGGTTTTGAAGAAGAAAGATTCCATGAGACGCTGGAGAGAGGAGCCCAAACGTTGCTTTAATCACAACATGTATATGTGAAGAGCTAAGTCAGAAACGACCTTCCCCAGAATGTGATTCACCACATGGAATCACTTCATCACACTATTTTGGTACTTTCTTAGTTTACTTATCATTTATCACGGATTATATTTATTATGTTTCATTTCTGCTGATTAATCACAATCCATGGCTAATATCATCGTGGGACCCCCAACCATTCCCCAATTTGCACTCACATATATTATTTTTACACATTTTATTCTACTTAAGAAAATAAGTTAAAAAATGAAAACATAAAAATGTTAAAATTTAAAGTAAAAAAAAGTTTTCTGGAGTATTGGGGAACTTTTTTTTCACGTGAGAAAGAAGAGGAGTAGAGTAACTTATAATATTTAACTTTAAAAACTCATCCTAAAACTTAACTAATTAACTTTTAAGAAGGATCATTTTTATTTTTAATAATATAAATAAAGTATATTAATCATTTTTAAAATTTCATGACATTATACAAATTCTTTCTATTTTTTCTATTTCTGTATTAACTCTCTTAATTATTTAAAAATATTATATTAATTTTTTCAATAAAAATTGTTCTAAATGTTAAAAAAATAAGAAAATTTTACATAAGTTAACGAAATTTCAAAAATAACTAAAGCAATTAACTCCAATATTTTCTACAATTTTAAAATAAAAATAATAAATTAATATAAATTTAGTGTTTTAATTTTTTTACAAATATTACATCATTATCTTAATTTTAAAGGAAAAAAATTAGACCGAATAAAATATCATTTTGTTCCTAAAAGTGTAAACCATTGTAACCCTGGAATTAAGAAAAATCAAAATAAATCTATAAACTTTATTATTTAGTTATTTTAATCTTTAAATATTTGATAATATTATTATTGAAGTCATACAAATTATTTATTTTAAATAAAAATAAATGACAGATTATACTTAAAAAAATTTATTTATAATTTGTAAAGACTAATATAACAGTGTTATACACTTTCAAGTATCCGAATAACGTTTGCTCAATTAAATTATTTTCCTTCCAAAATCTCGATTTCAATTTCAAGCAATTGAATTGAATTCTATAAACAGTACTGCGAAACTGAAGGGTAAAGTGATGTACGTAAGACCGATACATAGTGGGGTAGTTACTGCTTAAACATAAAGCCCATTCTATTGTCCGAAAGCGATTTGGAACGGCGCATGTTAGTGGAAGTATGACAAATCTTTCAGCTTTTTAGTTTCGTCCTTTTGAGTTTTTTTTTTTTTTTTCTTCTTCTAATTTTTATTTGTTTTAACTTTTAACTGAGTTTACGACAATGTCGTGGCTTCCGTTTTGAGGGTCTAGTTATGATCTGTCCATGTTCGTAATTATCCTTTTGGCCACATGTTATTATTATGATTCTTTTTTTCTTTAACATTTTCATGGATCTCTGTTCGTTCGATCAAATATTTTGTAAACATCTTAACCGTTGAATTAGTTTTTCTGTTGTGGTACCGTAATATTCTGTAAATATCTAAACCGTTGAATTAGTTTTTTGTTTTGTGATATCATAATTTACATGACCGAGATCTCGGGTACAGAAAAACTCCGCAGGAAAAATAGAAGAGGATCTCACTCCCGAGTTCCCTTTGCTTTCTTAAACCATTATGAAATGAGTGATTGTACCAAAACAAAATGTGAGACATTATTGTTTTGTTTCTATTCAAAACACTATAAAACAGAATTTTAACAATATACGTCACTCTTCAGATCAGTGTCAATTATCAATTAGATAAATTATACACTTATCTTTAGTCACATTTTGTGTTTTTAGGAGCGTCACGTTGTGATTTTACTTTAAAATTTAAGTTTTTTTTTTTTAATTCAACCCAACTGCAGTCCATCCCTTATATAAGGTGATAGAAAATAAGTTGTAAAATTTGTGAAAGATTGAATTCGCACTTTCAAGGAGTATTACATTATACTATCATAAGTTATAAAAAAAATACGTCATTAATAATTTTATATAGGATGTGATTTACATTATTTATTATAAAATTATAATTATATATTATTTTAATTATTTATGTTAAATTTTATTAAAATTGAATGACTATAAATATATTTTCAAAGATTTTTTATTTTTATATTTTTCAAAAGTATATATTGATATATTAATGAAAAATAAATAATTTTATATTAGAATAGAATTTTGTTGGGTTGGTCACATCTTGTGATCTAAACTTGGCTTATTATTTTAATAATGTTATCTCCATTTTTATTTATAAGATCCAATTATTTAATTAATTAATATTAAAAAAGTAATTAATTTTAAAAAAGTAATTAATTTAGTTAATAACAATAAATTTATTTTAAGTTTATAATTTTTTAAAAAATATCATCGTTATTAGTAATATTTTCTTTCTTTAAATATATGTAAATATAATTTTTCTTTTATTTAATTAGGGATATTTTAGTCTAAAAATAATTAATGCACGAGATAATATAAATTGAGTTTAGTATAAAGAAACAAATAATTTTAAAATTTTGGGTCTTGTAAATAGGAATCGGTGTAGTATCCTTTTGATTTTTCAAAAAAATATTAAAAAGAATTATAGTGACATTTCCTATATTTTACATATAAGATTTCTATTTTTTTTATTCCTACATTAATCCTTCCAAATATTTTAAAGTGTTACACTTACAAATGTTAGGTTTAAGATGATTAAATTCTTATATACTTTGTGAGAATTTAAATTATAACTTAGGATGATAATCTAGCGTTACCATTTTCATTCAAACTTTGAGAAGTTTGATGAATCTGAAAGAACTTGCAAAAAAAAATACTTTGAAATAAACAAGGTATGCACAAGTAGAGAGAATTAAATTGTTTGTATGTGAACATAAAAAAACTTTTCACAAAGACATATTTAAACAAGATAAAATCATAATGTTCAAATTGTCTAATGGAAAATATGATAGAAAAAGAAAAAAAAGAAACATTTATATTAGTTCATTCTTCAATTAAGAGTTACATTAAGTCTCTTCACAGAAAGAATTTCTACCAAAAAAAAAATACTTATAATAAATATTCTTCATAGTCTCTTTAAGTCTTTCAACTTAGTATTATTTAACACTAAATTTCTTTAGACTTTCACAATATCACAAGATTTTTTAAAAGATAACTAATAGAAGTGATAATATAAAACTTAGGCTCAAATACAATACTTTACAAATAGAAAGAAATATGAAAGTTGTTATGATATCATTTAATGAAGTTTGGTTCACTTATTCTCTTAGATTACTTTATCACACTTCAATCTTTGTTGAAGTATTCCTTTTATACTCATGAGAGAAGCAATCATTGAAGGATAAATTCTTTCTATTCTAATTTTCATTTAATGCATGATAAACTTTTATGTTATGACAAACATGACTTGTCTTTATTTTACTTTTTTTATATCTAGACCATAGGTATCCTCTATTGAAAGATAATCTTCTTTAAGTCATATATGATTATTATGGACAATAATTTTTTTTCTGAGTATTTAAAATAATTGCTTATTCAAGACTTGATCCCATGATCCTTAGTTAAGTTAGAACAACCTCAAACTAGTTGATTTACATGCTCCATGATGACTTACCTTTTTTGAAGAAGAGGAAAAAGATGATAGATGTTGAACTGACAAATTTTCCTAAAAAATTCATTACACATTCCGATATTTATTTTTTCTTTATCATGCAACAAGAAATTGTTAACTTGTTAACATCTAATAATTTATCCAGTTAACATGGTCTTGAGAAAACTAAAAGTAGAACTTTGTTGTTCTTTAATTAATGAAATCTTCTGTTAAAAGATTGGGCAATTTTGATAAACATGTCAAAGTACTTAATTAGTTTTCAAAAACATTTCTAATTGATTGATGTATAAAGCATGTCGTCCAATATAGTTAATTAGCATGTAGAAAAGTGTAAGTTAAAGATATTACTTAAGAATACATGTTAAATGCTTTTTTATAAAACACGGATATTGAACAATTTAATTGAAAAACTAATGGTTTGGTCACTTTTATGTTAAGATCATATTTTAGCTAGAAAACAAATGTCTTTGGACGATCTTTATTTTCATTGAAATACATTTAATTTTAAAAGATAATTGTCCACCGTAAAAAACATTTTATTTTAAAGCATTATGAAATAAAAACTTTATAAGAATTTATATTTTCATATCAAATGTTGTTAGATATGTCATAATTTTAATATACTTTGTTATCATGAAAACTCTTAAAAGTTGAACAAATCATACGTCTTTAGTTCATAATAAGAAAAAATATAATATAAAAAACGATACATCTTTGATTTCATCATACTTGAGTTTGTATATGAAGATAAAAGTCAGAAAATATTTGGATTGTTGCTTACTTGAAGAGGTAATATATAAAACTTGTAACAATACGTAACGTGGTTCATGAAAATTTGTTTTAAATTTTTTGTTGTTGTTGTCAACTGAACGTAAACTCAAATTGAAACTAGTAAATAAAATTACTATTTCATATGACATGGTTTTTGTATAAAACTTATGAATGAATGATTTTTGTTAAACTTCATTTTACATTTTTAATTAATATTTTTTAAAAAAATTGATAACACTTCATATTATTTATTCGTACTTTTTATGTGTTTAGAGTTCGTATCATATAATAACTCTCCTAATCAATACGAACCTCTGTATTAATATTTTTTCCTTTATTTTTTATTTAATTTAACAAACAAGGAAGTTGAACTCTGAAAAAAATATTTTTGCTTTTGTTCAATAATTGAGAGAGAGATTATATACTATTGAGTTAGAATAAATAAAAGTATTTTAAAAATATTAAAAATGATAGGATATACCTAAAAAAAAGGATACATTAAATAATTATCAATAAAAATATATACATACTCATATAACACGAGCCCATTAACATGTTTGAAAGCTTGTTAAAAATTATAAACACATGTTTGATATGTAAAAGTTATAATTATTAACTTTTTAATTCTCATCCAAGATATGAAAAATTCACATTCATGAAGTTGAACCAAATATGCTAAAAATCAATTTTCTACTTGTTAAGGACAGAAAATCTTTGCCTTGATTCTTGGTGTTTATTAGTGCAAAGAGTATTAAGAATATAATTTTTTCTAACACACTTTATTATTAATTAAAATTTATTAAAAAAATACAAAATTAATTAAGACTTACCAAAATTATAAATTTAAAATAAATTTTAACTAATAACAGAATATGTGTGTACGAAAGAATGCCTTATTAGTATTTTTCTCATTGTTATGAGACCCATCTTGCACGATGCAGAGATATCTAAGAAACTTCTGTCAAGAGATCCGCATTTGTTCATATCTTGCAACTTATTTACACAGAACAGAGTATCATAGCAAATATTGTTGTCGCTATTAGAGTAATGTAATTCACCAGGTAAAACATAATTTTCAATCATCAGAACAAGAAGCTTTGGAATTTTCCTTGGGACCAATTCTCTAACTACAAAACAAACAGTCCTCACTGCTACAACAAAAGTTTTAATTTCCATAATTACCAATTTCCTAATTGCTGTTTCAGCTGAGCGTTTTCAGAACTGTTCAGCATGCAATGTAATTGATATCTACAGATCACTAAATTTTCAACGAAACCTCTATGTATGGAACTACGATCTACTTTCCTTTTGTTATCCTCCTTTTGATTTGGGGATTTTGTGAATGAGCAGCTACATTCTTAACAGATTTAGGATCAGATTTCTTGTCTTTTCTAGCAATCCTCTGTGCCAATGCCTTAAGCGGAACGGTAACATCCAAAGGAAGAAGCACCCCTTCCAATTCCTGCCAATCAAGATCTTCGGAATCACCATCTTCATAGTGAACCCTGTACCACCCAGAATCTTTGTCGAACTCCGTTACTGTACCTGAGTAATATCTACCCATAAACCACTTTCGGACTTCCCTCCCTTCAAACCATTCACCCAAACCTGAAGGCACGCGCGTTTCAACTTTGCTTGAAGGATTATGTGGGGTGATAGTGCAGTCACCGGGGATTATGTCAGGCACCCCATTAATCACAATAGCAGGTTCTCCAGGTGCCTCATAAACCCCAGCTGCTGAAGCATTTGACTCCTGCTTAATTCCTTTGTCTTCCATCTTAAAATTTCGTTCCAAAAACCTACAGAAAAACAGTAACCAATCAAATTATATATAAAATGATAATCTTGTGTCTACACCCCAAAGCTTTATGAAGATTGTGGCTCAGAACATGATTTAGCAAAAGTAGTGTTTGGAAAATTAATAAAAGAAGTAAACAGATCATACAAAACATTTCAGTTCCTGCAAAACTACAAAGACGAGTATAGGATACAAATATACAATACAACACAGACACATGACTATAAATATGATCATAATACAACATACAAAATTAATCTTAAATTAACGTAAAATAAAAAACCTAAATTACGAAAGAAATAATGTTTTAAAAATGAGTAAGTGTCATTTTAGACATAACGATGTGCTAAAATTGATATAATTATTATTATTATGGCATTTCAATTAGTATTCGTACAAATCAAGATTTTAAAATGTGGTTGCGATTTCATCAAAATCCTTAATGTTGTAGAAAATTGCAGACAAATGTAGCCAACATGGCTGCAGTTGCGGTTGCAGAGATATAAAAAACCTTGACGTTGTGCCCAAAATTGCAGTCGTGGATCGTTTATTAAAACCTCAGTATAAATGTTGAAAAAGTAAAAATTAAAAAATAAAAAAACACAAGTTTTTGAAGCATCCCTGCATCTACATGGACACATGGCTGATGACGCGACTACTGGTTAGAAGGGTATATGCTTCATAGCTGCAAAATTACTGTGAGTTGTTTAATTCCAGAGCCTGGACAGAGTATTCCAACACATTTACTTCCAACTTTGAATATCTTAAAGTATATAAAAAAAAAAGTAAAAAAGAATGGTGCAGGATACACCTAATAACAATTACAGAACCTAAAATGAATTAAAATCTACCAAATCATAAACCTCGTTAAATCTTGTTTAGATTCTGTGCAGTCGAATTGCACAAAAGTCTCAGTAATAGAAGAAGTTAACCAAGTTTTAGTGTAGTGAATGAATCAAAGGGGAAAGAGCATAATATCCGAACCTGTGAATGACCGGCGACCTTCTGCTGTGTCGTTTTGGTCATCCAAACGGGAATTGCAAAATGCAGTGTGTCTTGGTCCTATCGAGAGTGTAACGACACAAAGGCTGCAACTCTGAAAACCCTAACTAGAAGTTGGTGGAGACAGGGAAAGCGATTTACTACTCTCTACTCACTTTCATTTCTCAGGATTAACGCACCGTTCCACTCATATGGCATTTCATTTTTTTTTAAGGTTTCTTTTACTCAATTATTTTCCTTAAAAAATTAGACATCCATCTCTCTATTTTTAAAATTAAAATTAAGGATTTTTCAATTAGAATTTAGGTTATTTTGAAATTTTAATAATTAATCATTTTAATTAATTTTTTATTAAATTAAATTAAATATTTCACTAATTAAATTAGTAATTAAAAATTTAATAATATAAAGTCACATCAGAAATTCAACTACAAACATTTTTTAATTAATAATCAATTCTTAAAAATTGATCATTAAATTAAAAATTTTAATTTTTAAAAATATGAAAATAAATATTTTTATTTTTTTATAAAAGACCAATATTACAAATCAAATATAATAAAATAAATCAAATTATATTTTAATTCATTTTTTAATATCCTGAATTTATAAATTTAATTATAAAATAATTAAGAGAAAATAAATTATATAATACACACTAATAATATAAAATAATTTTATATTATAATTTAATTATAAACTATTATATATAATAAATTTATTAAATTTTATAATAATTATTTTTAAAATTATATTAACAATTTTTTATAAATTGATAATATAATTATTTCCAGAATAACAATGAATAGCTATTAAACTCACAATTTCACGCTAGCTATGGTTTACTTTTCAGCTTTCCATTCTTCCCATCAGCGTCAGGTGAATTTTAAAATTATTTGTTGATGTATGCTCTTAAAATATGTAAGTTAAAAAACTAAGTTTTATTTGTGTAATGAAAGTTTTGAATTTTAAATAAAATAAGGTTTTAGTTTACTTAACTGACCAAATTATTAGATTAACAAAAGGATTTAAAATTAAATTACATCTTTATTCCTTTTTCTTGTCTAAAATTACATGTATTTTTTTAAAAAAATATATTAATAATTTTAATTTTTTTTATACAATCATCTAATTATAAATAATCACATATAATAAAATTTTCAACTTTAATAATAACTACTCTAAAATTCATATTAATTAAAAGTATATGACTTCTAATTTTCTTACACTTATAACGTATATCCATTAAATTTATTTATTTTTTTGATGATTCTATTCTAGTTGAAAATATTCACACCACATGATAAAATTAATTCTCGTAATGAGAATTTTTTCTCCATATAAGACTTTACTAAAAGAAATAATTTTTTTATTTTTAATATAAATTTTTCTTAAATATATATTACCTAAAGTAATTATCCATTGCTATATATTTAAGAGATATATTGAATTAAGATTTCAAATAATTAAAAAAAAATTATAACAAAAATGATGATGTTTAATTATAATTTTTAAATAATATAAATAAGTTTTGTAATATTCAGTTAGGATTATCAATATTTTTCAAAGAAGACAACAAAATTTAATGATATTTAATTAATAATTCTTTACAACTTATAAAAATATTTTAATGTTCAAAAGTTTGTAAATTTTGATGAATTATTTTTTTAGAAAGAATTTAAATGGATTTCATATAACTTTTTGGTAAGATATATAAATATCATGATTATCAAACAATTTCATATAATTTTTTATGACTTTTTTAAAAAAAATATATTTTTGCATGTTGGTAGACTTTTTTTTTTCTCTCATTGACACACAATCCTTTTTTTTTTTTCATTGGAGGCAATATATATATTCATAACTTTTTTTCGTAAAATAATATCATTATGATGAAAATCTAAATGAACCAATAAATAAATCTTCATTTTTAATATTATCAAAGAAAAATAATAATTTTAAACTTATTTATTAAAGTCCAAGAATGAGAACTAGAAAATAATAATGCAAGAAGAGTTAATATAAAATTAAAATCAATTAATTATTAAAAATTAAAAACATTATAATTGACTTTATTTTTCTTTATCTATATCATATCATATATTTACTATTTTATTCATTGCCTCTTATAAATACATAAATTTTTTTAAATCTTTTTAATTCTTACAATATAAATTCATTAAAATTTAAACTACAAAATATTAATCATAATTTTTTTAAAATGTAATAAATCCTAACATTCTTACATAATTTTTTAAAATTCACAAATTTTTTATGTTATAATAATATTTTAAAATTTCAATCTAATATATTTTCTTTACTCTTTTTTAATATATATGTAAGGGTGAGTCATTTAAGGTTATTAATATTTTTATTTTTACTAATTTTTTTATCTAACTA
Source organism: Pachyrhizus erosus (assembly GCA_026544285.1). Classification (NCBI taxonomy): domain Eukaryota; kingdom Viridiplantae; phylum Streptophyta; class Magnoliopsida; order Fabales; family Fabaceae; genus Pachyrhizus; species Pachyrhizus erosus. The sequence goes on from JAMLFT010005884.1 coordinate 12,938, forward strand.
TTTGTTATATTCTTTATTTATTTTATTGATAAATTTTCCTATAATTTGTTTTATATATATATAATAATTAAAAAAATAAGTGAAGGTAAAAATATAATTGACAAATAGTTATTATTGTCTTAAAATTTTTATAGATAAAATAAATATTCACCCTTTTAAATTGATGAGTTCGGTGTCATTCAATATAATTTTTATTTTTTAAATATATTAAAAAAATTATTAAAATTTTATTTGAACAAAATTTTCAATGATTAAAATATTTTTTTTTATTCTTTATGTAATAATATATGTATTTCATAATAAATTAAAATTTACATAGAACAAAATATAAAACAAAATTATATAAAATTAATACACTAAATCACTAGCGTCATATAGAAAAAGTTTGAGCTGATTATATGAATTATTAAACTTACATCTCATTATTGTTATAGTATAAGTTATTTTTTCTTTCATAAAACTACTTATTTTTATAATATTTATATATGTAACCGTATCAAATCTCTTCCAATTATAATGGTATCATATAATTTTTTTTTAAAATCTGACAGTTAGAAACAAACAAATGTAGCAATTGAAAATGCAAATCAAATTGCAATGTCCTAAATAAATAAATAAATAATTTAATTAGGATTATATTGATTTATTTTCTTTAATTCGGTACAAGGTCTTATTTTTATTTATTTTTGAAGGGGTATAAGGTCTTATTAATGAGTGTTTCAATTGTATTGGTTAATAAAATAAAACATATTTTTTTATTAAAAAATATGATGAAAATATATTAATTTTTTTAAAAAAATGCATTATTAACATTTTTTATATATATTTTTTATTTTTAACTATTTACTAGCATTAGGATTTTTGATAAAATTATATTATGTATATAGCTATTAAAAAAATAATAGCATTACTGACACAAATTTTTTTTACTAGATTCAAAAAGAGGTTAGTAAGCCTGCATTGTTTGTTCCCTACCCCCAATGAAAAATAATAGCATAGATTATTAGTTTTATTATTATTATTATTATTATTTTAAAATAATTATTATAAAAAATAATAAAATTAACATGAATGAAAGTTTGTAATTAAATAAAAATATAAAAAATTATATTATCAAAACATCAATTTCGTCAAGTACTGTAGACTGATCAGAATTATACAAATAAAAAAAATTATAAAGTGATATTGTTTAATAAAAAATAATAAACCATCAATTTAATCTTTTAAGTATCAAGCCCTCTTATAAATAATCCATAAAGTAATTAAATTACATAAGTAATTCTTAAAATATTAGAAATCATACTGTATAATCTAAAGTATTGAAGTTTTTTTCAAATTAGTTTCTTAATATTAGTAAAATATATCAACTCAAGGATTAATTTGTTCGACATTCAATATTTTAGAAACTACTTATATGATTAATTTCTAATTTAAGAACTACTTAGGAGAGTGATATTTCAAAGATTAAATGGATGGTTTATTCAACAAAAAAACATGTTTGAGAGAATTAGTTATAACAAAGTTTGGACTTGTCAGGAAGGCCACAGAATGCTCTAAAGATTGGGCTTTAAGAAATATGATGGGTTTCTCCGAAACAGGTGTGACACGGTTTACTCCCAGTCATGTGGGTCTGTTGACGGTGGATGGTTTGGCAAATGAGAGTCCAATCTAGATGATTGAAAGTTTCCATTTCAATGTTATGATTGGAATATATACAATTTTTTTTATTCCAATAGAAATCAAAGACAAAGACATGTACCATCAATTTGTGACAATTTACTCATTTTATTTAATAATCGAACTAGATCTTTGATACATTGGAATGCCCACATTTGACTTCACCGGTTTGTTGACAATTGACAAAGCCATGCATGTATGTATAGTTTCCATCAAATATAAAACCCAGGATTAAATACTTGGACTGCTGTGATTTCTGGTATGGTACAAATTTAACCCAGTGTCTGCGAGTCTTGGGGTATAATTCAACAAATGCAAGCTTCCTGTCTTGTCCTGGACATATTTTTGTTGCATACTTTCTAGCTGTCTTACTTAATATAGGACGAAAATAAGGTACATGCTTACGATCAGTATGTTGTCAGAAAAAAGTTATGACCAAAATGTTGTGTTGCCACTTTCATTATTGCATGCTCATGGCAAATTATAGTAAGTTGAGTTTTTTTTTTTTTTATCAACCACAAGTCACATTAAGTAGCACAACAATTTGGACACTAATTATGTCGCCTCTTATAATGCTATTCATTGGCACTTAGTCTCTATACGCGGAGCTACATAATCAATCGAATTACAACCTGATCCAGCAGCAACAGTACAGCACTAGTATTAGCAGCTTGTACGTGCTCGTTTGTGATTATTGACCAAGCTTGCAATGTTTTCAACACATGAACACAGTTCTCATAATTAATCAAAAGCTTGAAATTACATTAAAATTACTTTGACAAAAGACTCCATGGCTGCCCTCAAGAATGAGGAATTGGGTTCCGGTAATTATGTCTCCTCTTATGCTATTCATCTTTCTTCATTGATTCTGACTTTACTGGTAATTCCATGTTAATTTTGTTTTGGATAGTGGAGTTGGAACCCTTTCTAGGGTTAAGCCACTAGAAACAAGTACTTTAGGTACACTGCTTCTGTTGAAGATTTGAAAGATGGATGTCCAAATATCTTGCTTCCAATTGGGTAAGGTTCATTGTATTATAAGTTTCAAAATGGTTTATATGCAATAAGATATAATTGAAAAATCACATTATATATATTGAGATTACCTACCCAATGATGTTTATCTTGATATCTCCGACCGAGCAAGTAATCGGGGTATTGGCACTGCTATGGCAGCAGAAACTAAATCATATCAGCGATATATTTGTACAATTAAACCAAGATTCCTCGTTTGCGAACCTTAATATAGATAGAGATGGCTTAAGCTTTGATAACTTCTTTATGGATGATATGAATTAATGTGATCCATTCATCAGTACATGCATACGAATTACAAAACTTGCATCTGACAAATGCTAAAGTGCTTAATATGCAGTACGTGAGTAACGCACTGGAGCTATTGTTAGGAAATAGGAAGGTTATAAATGGATCTACTTTGAGTTCAGCTCACACGTAGTTTAATCATAGATAAAATACTTTATAAAGTACATGATTCAAATTAAGGCTGTACTAGATCAGATATCATCAAAATCGAACACGCTTGAGGAACGTGGATTGGAATCCTCTACTATACACACTACAAAATTTATTTATTTTTTCTTTAACTGCTACTTTTACATTATATTATTTATTAAGAGTTGTATGTTTTTGTTTCTAATAAATAATACTTACAAGGAATAAATGTTATTTAATGTGTTTTATTAATTTTTTTAGTAATATAAGTTTATTTTATGTTAATGAAGTTTATTTTCTTAAATTAAGCAAATTTATTCTCAATTATTTTCTTTTACCTAAAACATTCAAATTCTTATTTTCTATCCAAAAATTTGATGAGTTAACGATGGATTTGAAATATAAAATATTTTAAAAAGTTTAGAAGTTAAAATCTAATTAGTGAAATTTTGTAAAGAAAAACTAAAGGATTTTATAAGAAGTCAAAATCTAATTAGTGATTTCTTTAATAGAAGTTTTAAAACATATTTATTGAATCAATTTATGAAGAGTTGAAAACGAGAATGTGAATATTTTAAGTAAAAGAAAATCAAAAGTATTTTTTTTTTAAAAGAATGACTTAATTAATTAAAAAATTCAAGGGATTAAAATTATAATAAAAAATTATAAGGGTTAAAATTGCAAAAAAAAAAAAGAAAAGATAATGATACATATTTTTATTTATTAATATATTTAAGACTTAAATACAACTTTGATTCATTTAAAAAAATATAATTTTGATTCTTCTATTTTATTTAATTCATAATTTTGATATTCTTATTTTAAAATAAAAATATTTAATCTTCAT
>JAMLFT010005885.1:0-16911 GCA_026544285.1 Pachyrhizus erosus
TTTTAATGACATGACAAGTTAATGAATTGTTAATATTATTATTATTTAATAATAAATATTAAAATTTTAAAAAATAAAATAAAAATAAAAATTTTAAAAATTTATTTTATAAGAATGAAAAGATTATTTGATCTAATTAATATAAGTAAAAAATTTAAAAAAATTAATTTTACATTAATTAAAAAATTCATTTAACATAATTTAATTTTACTATTAAAAATAATATCATTTTTTATAAAAACAATCCCAATGATATTTTTTAATATTTTTTTATAATTTGTTAAAATTGATTATAAATTATTAATTTAGATTAGTTTCACTTTTTAATCAATAGAAATAATCATTAAATAAAAAATAATTTTAAACAAATTTTAACTAATCACATCATGATTGTTAAAAAGATAATATTATTAGAAATTCTTTTTTTAAATATTATTGATTAAAACTTAATATCATTAAATAAAAATATCATTAAAATATAATTATAATTAAATAAATACTAACTAGTGTTGTTTGAACACCGATTAAGAAATTAAAAGAGAAAATATTTTTATTAGAATACATAAAAATATACTCTATAATTTTGAATTACACTCTTACATCATTTTCAATAAAAACTTTTTTTTAATCTATTAACCAGTGTCTTTGATTAGAAAAAAAATCTTATAATTAAATGAAAAGTGTTTTAAAAATTATATAATTAAATAGGATAAAAATAATTAATTTTTTATATATTTAAATTATCATACAAAATATTTTTTCTTATATTTAAGTCCAATAGTACTAACAGTATAATTGAAAATAATAAATACGTTGCCAGCTTCAATAATACAGTTAAACTTATTTTTCGTTCTTAACTTTTCTTTTTCTAATGTTAATGCTTGTATTTTTTGAAAAAAGTAAAACAACTTCTGCGGTTACTTAGTGACGATGTAACACACATTTCAATCATATAATAATTAATATGATATATCTAAATACTTATTTTTCAACACACTATGAAACTTATGGAAAACACAAGATACCTAAATACATATTACATCATTAATAAAAGAAAATTATATATTTAAATATTTAAAAATAAAAAATTAAATCAATAAGAAGATTTAGAGGTAAAAAGAAAACAAATTTCATCCAATTCAGATGACATTTGTTTACCATGGGGTAGCTTTTACTGTCCGCATTAAATTCCAATTGCTTAACGGTACAAACAATCCTATCAAGTCATTGCTAAACAATGATCTTACTAAGTTAATATGTAGTCATAACTTAGTGAATTAGCTAGATGAGTTTTAGTAATTTATTACTGTTATACGAGTGGTTGAATTGGTTGGGGGAGAAATTGAATGTGAGAAAGAGAGATATATACTCAATTTGATTTGGTCCAGTAGTCACGTAGATAAAAATACAACAAACGTAGAAGATAAGATAACGTAGAATGGAATGGAATCAGAAGGAAATCGAAGCAAATCCAACAAACGTCAAACAAATGAATTAATGTTTGACTTTTGCGTAATTTATGGTGTTTGGAATTTTGGCAAGTTTGTTGCGACTAGTTCCACACCCACAACACTTCCCGTACGGTCAAAACACTTACCAAAACAAAAAAAACAAAAAAAAAACTCACCTACAAACGTTTGAGTCGGTGTCATGGTGGTCCTTTCTTTTAGTTTGCGCGTTTAGGGTATTTTTAATTCTTCTTTCTTTCCTTTTCAGTTTCGTTTCAGAGTTCACACTAGTGGCTAGTGACCTCTGAATCACTAGAAAAGTGACCAAAACCTAAGAAAAATCGATGACACTTTACAGGGCAGCTGGCATAATTTAATTCACAAGCATGCACTACAGCTACGTTCTCGTTTGGTGGCCCATATTTTATGTAATTTTGTTCATTTCTTCCTCATCTTCTTAAAATCCCATCCATTCTACGACGATGTCTGTTATGTTTGTTCTCATTCCTTATCTCATATTCCTATAGTTTCTATTCTTAATTTTAAGTTTCACGACTATTATGTAACTAGTATATTGATCACCGTTACGTATTTATCAATTTATTCACTAAGAAAACATGTGCTACGTATGTACCAAGCTATCCATCCATTTTATAAGATAAGAATAAAAAACAATCAATAATGAGCAGTGTTTCCAATAAAATTATATTTATATGTAGATAAAAGAAATGAATTGCTGGAATCTTTTTTATATTTACTTAAAAAATTTTAAATATGTGATAAGATACATGTATATCATTCAACAAGTAATGATATTTTCATTTTTGTATATTTATATCATTAAATAATTCATTGGTTAATATTGATCATTTGAAGAAAAAAAAATATAGACCAAACTGGAAGATCACCTTTTAGTACTATATTGACATTTATTTAATATTTTAAATTATTGTTGTTGGTATTAATTACTACTGTTTAAATATTTATACATAAATATAAAAAATATGAAATTGAAATATTATGTATTTTAAGTTTTATAAATAAATATATTTTTTACATATTTAATTTTCCAATGGAGTATAACAACTGTATTTAAACATTTGTTGTATTTTTATTATGTAATTATAACTTACTTTTAATTGTAATTTATTTGTTTATAACAGAAAGGGAACTCATAGGCACATAGTGACAGTTGAGAAAAGTTTCTATTTTAGATTCAACTTTTTCAATTTAATAAGGTTTAATTAGGTTATTTTAAATTTATTTATTTGGTTCAATTTGATCATTTTATTTTTAATTTTTTTAATTAAATATTTTAATATTTTAAAATGGACGTCAAAATTAAAAATGAATATTGTTGATGTAAAGAACACATGTCAAATGTGCATTATGCAATTTAGACGGCATTATATAATTACTTTTAAAAATAATAAATATTTTTTATAATGATTATAATTTGATTATAGTTTGAATATGGCCTCAAACAAACTCCCTAAATAATCACTAAGCTAACACTAGTAAATTTAATTTAATAATAAAAAAAAATTTAATTATATTTTTAATTATTAAAATTCAAGATAAATATATTTTTAATCTCCTAAATTAAAACAAATATAATTTTAATCTCTACAATTTCATAAAAAAATATATTTTTAGTTCTTTAAGTCAGACAATATTAAAAAAAAGTTATATGAAACTCAAAAATAAATACATGTCAAATGTTAATAACATCAAATTTTAAAGACTATAAATATAATTAAGTATACTTTTTTATATGTATGTGTATATATACGTGGTCTAAGAGGAGTTAATACTCACTTTTAAATATTTTTAATTACTTAAAAATAAATATTAAATCATTTTTTTCATTTATCTTTATAAAAAAAATAAAGAAAAAAATATTGTTTGATACATAGGAAAGAAAATAAGAAAGTTTGAGAGGAATCAAATACACACTTTTAAAAACTTTTAATTACTTAAAAATAAATAGTAAATTATTTTTATCATTTATATGTAGAGAAAAAAATCATAGAGAAATTTATTGTTTGATATCCATGGAAGAAAATAAGAAAAATAAAAATAAATAATTCAAGAAAAGTTAAAAAAAGAATTTTCTTAAACTTTTGTTTTTAAAAGTAATTTTTCTGTTTTTTAAAATTTTCTATTTAACTAAAAAAATTATTATCATCCATGTTTTATTTTTATTCGATTCTCTCTTCTCTAGTTCATACCAATCAAAATAAACTTTCACATATATATATATTTTTTGTGTAGAGAAAACAAATAAGATGATTCATGTGTCTATTTATACATTTAGGTTTAGTGTACACTTTATTATCTCATTATTTATATTTTGTAACTTTTATCATCTAAATTTATTTTTTAGATTTGATCGTTACATTCTTTTATTTTTTATTTATTTTACTGATCATTATGCATCTCGAAAAAATTAAAAAATTAAAAAAATATCATTTCATTACTTATTTTTATAAAATAACATTTTTTTGTTATGAACATTATGTTAAAATGTTTAAAAATTAAAAATATTATAATAAAATATATGAAAAAAATTAATGATAAAATTTGTAAATAATGATTGTTTAATATAAAATATACAATTAAATTATACATTTATTATAATTATTTTAATAATTTAACTAATATATACTGACATTTAATAATCAATTATCATATATGATAAAATAATTATTTTTTATAATATTAATTATTTAAAAAATTACATATATATTAGTAGTTTTTAATTAGTTAAAAATGGAAAAAAAATACTAAAAGTGTATAAAAATTGAAATTTTATATTACATAAAAATATTTAAAACAAATATATTTTCTTTCGTTTATTAAACTAATATTAAAAAGTATTTTCTTATTTTCTATTTACATCTAAACAAAGCATAAAAGCGTTTGAATTTACAGTAAAGACTCAAAATTCACAATGTTTCTCCATGAATTTCCATCATATCAAAAAAATAATTTTAAAAGTTATTATAGTTATTTCAATATAGTGTGTGTTTAGATATATAATTGTATAATTTATTTTGAATTAATGTGATTTTATAAAATGATTTTAAGTAAACGTAAGCATACACTAATATATTTTTGTTTGAATGACAAAAAGATGGTTTTGTTACACAATATTGTTTAGAAACTTGCAATAAAAATTGATTATGAACATACAATTACTAAAACATATTTTGTCTTGCTGACAATATGAAAATTAAACAAGAATATACTTCAAGCAATTTATATGATTAAAGTTAAAAGAGATGCAAAATTTACTTATAAATATTTCAATAAAATTTAAGTCCACAATTTAAAGTTACATTTTCAACATACATTTAAACATCTTAATCAATAAAAAAAATCATATTTGACTTATTCTAAAATAAAGTAATATCTTACAATCACTAATGCAAACATGCTAGTAGTAAATAACGTTTCTAAATGGACACAGTAACAGTAACATGTATACAATACAATGTAAAATTTCTTTTTTACATCAAAGCAAAACATAGAATACAATGTAAAAGGGACAGCAGGAACTGGCCAAGAGATTTTCTGGTCTGGGGGAACGGTACGGTGCTACCAATTCATGGTGGCAGCGCAGCGTGGCCCACTCTGCATTTGACACGTGCAAATCCATGTACTCCTCTTGTACTCGATGCATGGAGATCTGAAATATGACAGTTGGAAGTGACAATGTTTTGTCCATCTATTATCACATTTTACTTAAAAAAATAAAATAAAATCGTATCTATTAAACAATAATTGCGATTTCTTTCAAATTTAATTTATATTTTGGTCAATTTGAATCAAAATGAATTTCTATATAATGTTTTTTCTTAAAATATTCAGCGTTACTTTTTTTAAGAATAGACAAGGGCACAGAAATGGCTTACTGGCTTAGCGTAGTTTTCCTTGGTTTCAGTTTGACTTACAGGTGTATTCAGGGTATATATATATATATATATATATACACTTCTCTTTATCTTTCTTAAATTAATATTTTTCATTATAGATAACTGCTGCTTTGTAATTTTTTGCCCCTGATGCACGTTGAAGTATGTACCATTTCTACAAAATTTTGAGATTTTGGTGTCTGGAAGAGAATCATTGAATGAGGGAAGTATTCCTCCATTGGATTCAAATCAATGGTCTTCATTTGTAAAGCTAAGCTGGTTCAGCTCAATTAGGACTAATTAATTATACTAACTAACTAAATATAATGATATTGAATCCTTTATTATGGTTCAGAACGTCTTGGAGATATTGTTCTAATGGATATATCAATTTTCAAGACCTCACAATTGCTCATGAATTAGCTTTAAAATATAATAATGGTTAGTTTTAGATGTACTTTGCTTCTATATTGTTTTTATCATAATTTATTTCATAAAAAAGTGTAAATATTTAATTCATATAAATAATATACAGTTTGGTACTCTCTCTCTCATGGAAAAAGTATTTTATTTAGTTTTAATAAAATTAATAATAGTTACGATGTTTTGGTTGTCGTTACTTGAAAGCAAAACAATCAAGGTAAAAACATCATTATATACTCTATTGTTTGTTTTTTAAATCTATTTTATATATTTTAATAATCTATAAAAATGAAAACTAATAGTGGTTTATGTTTTTTTTTTAATAAATACAATTACCTATAATCAAATACCACATTTGTGACACTATTATAGAAAGTTGTGGTGTCTATAAAATTGTGCAAAATGACACCATACGTTATTTATGAGATCAACGCAATAGAAATATTTAATTAATATAAATTTCGATAAAAATATTTTTAATTATTTAACTATTTTTATAATAAATTATTTTACTTTTCACTAATAATAAATGTATTTTATGGATAATGTGTTTTTTTAATATAAATATTAATTGATTTTTTGAATTATATTTAAGGACATTATTAGAAAAATAACTTAAAAAATTAAAATAACTATTATTTTAAAATGAAAATAAAAATCTAAAAGAACCATTATTTTAAAGTAAAGAAAGTATAATTTATAGTGTATTTAAATGTTTTTTAAAATCAATTTTAACTCTTAAAACTATGACGTGAAATTTCAATAATTTTTTATTATTTTAACTTTCAATGTTGTTTTGAAATTGATTTTAGTAAAATTTAAATCTAAGTCAAACACACACTAAATCATCAAGAAAATGCATGGAATTTCTACTAGAAATTATTTTTTATTTGATTTATTTTTTTTATAAAATTATTTATTCATGTTTAAACATGTCTTGATCAAGATATAAAAACTTAATTTTGTGTATATGATATATTAAATTTAACATTAAATATAATTTATAACATATTTTAAAATAAATCATATAAATATAATATTATATTATACAAAATATTATTTACTAATTGAGTATATTTCATTGATAGAACATAATTGTTAATACAAAATAAATTTAAAACAACATAAGGTTTTGGATTAAATTGAACCAATTCAAAACATGATTTAAACTCATTTTTAAAATAAACTTGAAATTTAAATTAGTTAAAAATCACTATATAAATCCAAAATAGATTAATGTGTGAGTACAGAATATGAAGGTTCCTCGTTTCTTGACTGAAGAGATAGATCCTGTGGTTTGTATTATCGTCATACATAGTCTTCTTGAATCTGAAATGGTAAGATCTGCTGGCATGATAGATATATTTGTAATTTTTTAAAATAGGAAAAGAATCAGAAGAATAAATAAAATGACCGAAAGATGAAACACAAACACGTAGATTCCTAACGTATGTTTCCTTAATTACCATCTAAAGCAGTCCTTTTCAATTTTCATACAAAAGAAAAACAGAAGAGGGAAGAGTTAGTTTAATTATATATTTATATATTATCTTCCCACCAACTTATGCTTATGCTGTACACCACTTTCCGACACCATACGTTTGCATACCCAATTATTATAATGTTTATGTCTAATTTCTTCAGGGGCTTGTAAATAAATTTTCACAGGAAATTGATAATATACTTGGTTTAGTTTTTTCAAATGTATATATATATACATATTCCATTTTTGAATAACTATAAAAATAATTATTTATTAAATAAAAACGTTTATAATCATATAAAATATTTTTTTTGTTTGAATTTTTATTAGAATAAATTAATACTGTTATTAATTATCAAATAAATAAACAATTCTTGTGGGTTTAACTTATCAATAAAAATTTAAAATTTTAACAAATTTCAATTCATTTTTGTTCTATTTTTCATTACAATTTGCAACATCACTAATTACACATATATTAATTAATTTGTTTTATATTATACTAGCTCAAACATACCCATGCTTAAGATACCGTATGAAGCGTCAAAAGCTATACATGACAATGTCTTAAAGCAAATTATAAAAATAATGATAATCAAACGGTGTAAAAAAAATCATTAAATAGAAAGGTATTATAAGTATAATTTAAATATATTGTACACATTTTAATATTTCTAATATGAAAAATATTAAATTTTATTAGTATAATTTTATCAACAATTACATCATTTAATAATTTTATATAAATGAACGACTATGTGAATTAAACTATTGAATTATAATTTTATATTATTTTAATTAATTGTATTAAATTTTATAAATAATAAATAATAATTAAATAAATTATATTTTAAATACATTTTAAAAAATATATTATGTTAATTTTAATAGTTATCAAATAATTTTATATTAATATAAAATTATATATATATATAAATTATATAAAAAAATAATAATTTAGGGAAGATAAAAATGAACAATACTTTATACGATTTCGAATTTAGTGAGGCGCAAGGATAGCAAAATTTATGATTCATCAGCATGTGAGACAAAGTTTTGTTGATTTAATATTTTCTCTTACAGATAATATATGCTGTGTATTTAAAGAGCCAAGTTTGATTACTTTTGACTATTTGGACTGCTAACAAAAAGACTTTTTGTTGCTACAAACAAGCCAACCATACAAAGTTTAGAGCCTGTGGGACATCCTGAGAACATCCCAAGGAAATTTCGAACTTTTTAGCTTTCACATCCCCAAAACAATTTCAAATTAAGAATGTTTTATTAGGTACAGAACGTAATGAACATATAAAAAATTGTAAATTTTATCGTCAGCGATGAGCTCCTTACTCCTTACCAATTCAATTAGATATATTCAATTTAGTGGTTTACTTTGGAAAAATTGACGAGCTTTGATGGTTAAACGCTTAAACTACGCTACCCCTTGGAAGGAAGTAGGTATTATCTGAGACGACCTAAGCAATTTGGAATTAATGGTTGATTTTGCTGAAGTCAATCTCTTTCTCACTTGGAATGGATACATATTGCACTTTACTTCTAGACTTGGTCATGAAAATGACCCCTCACAGAAAGGACGAAATAGAAAGCGAGGTTTATTTCCTAGAAAATTATCCACATTTTAATTGGAGATTATACGTGAGGAAATCAAAATATACCAGCAAGTCAAATCAAAATAATGCTTTCCTATGTACCTATACTCTCAAAACGCCCAAAAAAAATAAAATAGAGACATTGCTTATAATTTAATATAATACTAACAAACATAATAATAACTAATAAGAATATTTTGTAAATAATATTCTTGAGGGGTTGATAAAAAAAATTATTATTAATTTCTCTTAAAAACAAGTACAAGTGAAGAATTATTAGACCAGAGAATTTGTTATTTAATAAATGTCTTTACAAAATTTAATTATCTTTTGTATCATGGTTGATCAATGATGATCTAACAAATCATTTAAAACAATAAAATTTTTATGATACGTGAAATTTTAACTTGCAATAATGTGATTCAATCATATTGATATAATTCTAGTAAAAAAAATTTAAAAAATGCAAGTAATTTTTTTAATACACAATTCTTATGTGATACAGTTCTTTAAATGTGATATATTAAATCTTTCTTACATTTGTTGTTTCTATGTAGTATTTATTCTAAAGGATAAGTTGAAAAATCTACAGGTTACTACGATGTTTGGAAGAATATAACGTATTGTTAATTTATAATTTTGTTCCTTCTAATAATTTGCGGATGTAAAAGAAAGAATACTAAAAATAGATAAATAACGATAAATTAATGTTGAGATCTTTATTTATGTGAAAAAAAAGTACATAATTTTTTTGAAAAATATTCTTACAATAAAAATATGATTACAAATTTGTTTATCTTGTTAAAGAGAATCAATTCAATCACCTCACACTTTGAGATGGTATACACAAATTATCTTCACTCTCAACATCATTGTTAGAAATATCAATTTATTTTTTTCTCAAAGAGGAATTTTAAATGGAATGATGCAAAATTTCCCAAGTCCCTATGGAACATGAAACGTGACTGTAATATAATTATTAATGAGAAAGTGAATTTAACTGTTTATTGTCCAAATGCTTTCACCATTTTTCATCATCTTTCAATAGTAATGGTGTTACACTTCTTAATACATGCAATAGTTAATTATCACTAATTTATTATTTTTTATAAAAGTCATATGTATATTCTATTAAAACTATTTTGGTTTGAGCTAGATACAATCAATATAGAATATTTTGTCAATTAAAAAAGAATCTCAACAATGACAACATCTGAATTTGAAAGTGAATCATTTTTTTTTGGTTATAGAAGTAAAACAAATAAAAACAAAAGATATAAATAGTAGAGGCAAGTTATAGAGAAGATAGAGAAAGTATATATATCTTATTTCTCTGTATAGGAATTTTTTATATATAAATGAAAGATAATCATAATAAAAAAATAATTATATATGTGGAATATTATTTCAAATCAAATTCTTATTTTTCTTTTTTTGAGTTATGATGATAATTAATGTTTGTTGAAAGTTGGTCAAATTTCATTCGAACGAAAGACACAATAGTAAAATCAAATCCTTGTAAAAGGATATTATTAATCACATCATATAGGATAAATTAAATCAAATTCGACAAATAATTAACATTAGAAAACGCTGGTTACAAATCAAAATTTAGTTGGTAATCTATTATTACAAATAAAATAAATAAATTGTTGTTCTTTTCTTTTAATCCATGGTGAAATTTTCATTTTTGGTTTTATATTTTAACACTTCATTAGTTCAGATATTTTGTCTGTGTTTTTTTTTTTCTTTTTTTCTTTTATATTTCAAACGAATATAAATACAATACTGTATGATCGATTTTTATTTCTTACAATAAAATTTACAATACTTAGCGTATAATATCTATAAGTGTGGGTTTACAAGTTTGATATAATATCTTAGATGTATGACTATCATATTAATTTCTTTTAACAATTATATATTTATATATATATTGTATAAAAAGAAAAATATATCTGAATTTGAATTTGAAAATTTATTTTCCCAATTTTGTATATACAATAGCTCGCAAATATTCTAATACTGCGGAAATTTTTGTTATATCATATAAATTTATGAGCTTAACTCTAATAGTTCATGATTGTTTCAAAATAATAGCAATCACAAAGTAATAATTGGTTATATTTATAATATTCTCATTTTTATGCACAGATAAAAAAAACATTTTATAAGGTAATATGAGAGCAAAATACTGAAGATGAATGGAAATATAAAATAACGAAATATTAAAAGTGATAATTTATGAAAACAGTCGAATAACTTTGTAGACCGATAGGAATTGCATAATTTATTTTTATGAAAGAAATCGTATAAGTTACTACACAACTCTTTTTTTTTTTTTTTTTTTTTTATCAAATGTAATTATTTAATTTCTCATACCTACGTACCATACACAGACATTGCGTAAGATATTGGTACGACACTTGAACTCCAAGGAGATACAAAAATACTTTTCGACAATAGGATTTATTTACTAATTATATCAATTTGACTAGCCCAATTCTTTTATATATAATTTGAAGAATCCAATTTTAAGCGCTACGCGTACGCGTGAAAGACAAAGTTCACCAAGCTTTATCTCATTTTCTAATAAACATTAACTAATATACTTAAACTACTGTTAAATTTAAAAAATGAAAATATTTTTTGAAATTCTTAATTTATCAAACTTTTATATTTTCTATTCTTTATCAAATACTCTTGGAGTGCAGATTAACACTGCCCTTATTTTATTTGGAATGAAATTTTAATTTTTATATTAATATATAATTTTAGTTTACTTTTGCGACAAATAAATCTAACCTTCTGCTGAAAGGATTTTAGTGATATACTCATAAGTCACAAATGAATTTAGTATATATAAGGAAAGTATTATTTTTAAAATACGGAACAAAGGAATTAATTTTTTTTGTAACTAACGTCTCACTTCAAATTTGAAAAATAAATAAAAACAGAGTACAAGTCCTTAACTAATAAAATCAACAAATTTGAGAATTTGAATTTTCTAAAAAAGAGAATAAATTAAAATAAAAATAAGGTTACATGTCATATCATGGGTCTGCGGGTAAAGGAACCACAAACCAGGGTCTTTCTAAAAATAAAGGGAAAAAAAATCCCAAAACCAAAACAGAAGATAAAAAAAAAAGAAAGAAGAAATAAAAGGAATTTGAGTATACTTGTTCTACTTCACGTGGTTGGAAAGCAGAAACACTGTTTCTCTCTCTCTCTCTCTACTTCCCACCTCTCTCTTTCTCTCTCTTCATCTTCATCTTATTCTTTCTTCCTAACATGTATATATATGTTAAGTGATTAGTAGCAAAGGATCCCATTACCTTTGTTAACAAGTGCAAGCTAGCTACCTACTTCAATTTTCCTGCATCACCGTTTCAAACACTATCATATTATATCATTTCATATCACATCCCCATTAACTCAAAGTAACTGTGTTCCATTAAGATTCTCTCATCTCATCAACCCATTACAGATTCTTCTCTTTTCTCCTTCCTGGTTTTCGAATCTTCAGGTACTTTACTACCCTTCATCAATTCACTCTTCATTTTCCTTTTACTTTTAAGAATCTATTTTAATATGTTTGTTTCTTTTGATGGAATAAATGATATGTATATCCATATATTTGTGCTGTGCAGAATGTTTGAATGCCATTCTATCCAATCTAACTATCCATGAAGAAAGAGAAATGTTTTTTTTTTTTTTAGATCCTTGCTCTTCTTTAACTGGACTTATCTTTGATTTTTGATTTGTGTGGTTTGGTTTGTTTGGAATCTGTTTAAGAGAATGAAATGGGTTTTCTATGTACTATGTTTCAGGTTCTCCTTTCATGGATATGAGACTGTTTTCTGGGATTTTTCTTTGAAAATGGGAGTTTAGCTAATGGGTTTTACGGATCCGTGATCCTTTTGTTTCTGATGGTTTTGCAGCAGCATAAAATTTGAGTTCTTGTTGATCAGTTCGATGACGATGAGAAGTGCTACTGTTATTGCCTACATAATAATAAATAGAATAATGCATTACGAAAATGGGTCATAAGAGTTTTATTTTTCTATTTTTCTGATTTCCAAAATTCATTTATCTCGAAGGAATTGTATGGTTGTGATGTGAGTACGGTGTGAATTTGATGGTTGTGGAACATTTGTATTTCCTATTATTATTCATAGATGATGTACTTATTCCGTCCATGTTTGACGCATGAAAAATGCATCTTCTTGTACTTTAATATTGACTTTGCAATTTTCATGACTACGGGTTGCATAAATTTGCAGATTGGTTTTGTTGTCATATGGGGATTTCCTTCTCATGTCCATTTGCCAAGTACAATGATGTGGAAGATGGCTTAGACTCCGTGGTTGTAAAATCCATCAATTTTGGCAATGATGAAATCAAAACCCCAGTAAGATCGGTCAGTTTCAAGAATGAAGATTTAGAACCCACCATCCTTAAATCTCTAGGTTCTGGAAAGATGACTATAGAGGCATCCGTGAGCTTCAAAAGAAAGGACATTGAGAACATTATCTCAACCAACACTTTTTTATTTGACAAAGAGGAAAACTTGCCCATCTCAAGGACTAGCAAAAAGAGCAAAGAAATGGATGATCTGCCTTTTAACTCAGAGTGTCAAGTGGAAACCATCCAATCAGCACTTTTAAATCCTAACAGCCCCAAACACATTGCTGCACTTAAGTTGCAGAAAGTATACAAGAGCTTTCGTACAAGAAGAAAGCTAGCAGACTGTGCAATTCTTGTTGAACAAAGCTGGTACTTTTTTTTGGCCTGAGAATCTCTTTCCTTCTGTACAAAATTTCATGTGTTTCTAACATGTTTTTATCTTTAATTTTATAGGTGGAAGCTCTTAGATTTTGCTGAACTCAAGCGCAGCTCCATATCTTTCTTTGAGATTGAGAAACATGAAACTGCAGTTTCACGTTGGTCTAGAGCTAGAACTAGAGCTGCTAAGGTACTTTAACATTATTTAGGTTTGTGAGTTTTATTTATTGGAAGGGTAATGGTGGTTACTGGTTAATACCTTCAATAAGTACTATCCTCTAACCTTCTAGTTCAATTTGTCAAGCTGCAAGAAACTGAATTAAACTTTTCTTTGTCATTGCAGGTTGGTAAAGGTTTATCAAAAGATGATAAAGCTCAAAAACTTGCTTTACAGCACTGGCTTGAAGCGGTTAGTCAAACATGGCTGCTCTAGTTTTTTTATCTGCTTATGTATTGGTCTGTTACTGTAAGTCATTCATCAATTATTACTTACTGAATGTTTTTACTGTGAAATAGATTGACCCACGCCATCGCTATGGACATAATCTACACTTCTATTACGATAAGTGGCTTCAGTGTCAGAGCAGAGAACCCTTCTTCTACTGGTAACATTCTTTGTAAAATATTTTTCTGGGATACAACTTAGATACTGTTATATATAGATCTTAAGTCACCAGAGTTTGAAAATCAGCTTCTTTGAAATCGCAGGCTAGATATAGGAGAAGGAAAGGAAGTAAATCTTGAGAAGTGCCCTCGTTCCAAACTTCAACAGCAGTGCATTAAATATCTGGGTCCGGTAAGGTTTTCTCCATTTATGAGTCTCTTGGTAAATAAATTTACTTGAGTTTCTTTGATTTTAATTTTTATTAACTATTTTCATTCTTCTTTCTTCCAGATGGAAAGGTTGTCATATGAAGTTGTTGTGGAGGATGGAAAGTTCTTCTACAAGCAGACAGGAGAGCTCCTTAACACCACTGGAGTAGATGCACATGCCAAGTGGATTTTTGTCCTTAGTACATCTAAGACATTGTATGTTGGCAAGAAGACAAAAGGTTCATTTCAGCATTCTAGCTTCTTGGCCGGAGGAGCTACATCTTCTGCTGGGAGACTAGTGGTTGAAAATGGTGTCTTGAAGGTATAAATCTGGCAGAAGGCCTGTAAATTTATTACTCTTTTTACTGGATTCTTACGGCTACAAATGAATAGTTTTTATTTATTTATTTTTATTTTATGTGCTCAGTTAAAACTTAAAAATGGCTTTGTTGTTTCTTTTCTACAGGCAGTTTGGCCTCACAGTGGCCATTATCGTCCAACAGAAGAAAATTTTAAGGAATTTATTTCATTCCTTCAGGAGAACAATGTGAGCCTTTCAGATGTCAAGGTATAGAAACTTAAAAGTTAAAACCGAGAATTTACATCATTTTAATATGTTGTAATGGTTTAGATCTTGTAATTACAAGATGTTAAAAAATATATTCTGAGGAAATTCATTTTGTTATATGCAGATGGCTCCAGTTGATGAGGCTGATGAATTGCGTTCTCTGAGAAGTAGTGGTCATCTTAGAAGCCACTCATCTGAAGAGGACTTCACTGAGAACATTATTGAAGACTCATCTGCAGCAGAGAACGCCAAGTTGATTGAAACCGAGAGGCCTTCTGCATTGATGGCACCTATCACAAGGCAATTTCACATACTTGGAAGAGAATTGAGCAATCTTGAAATACCAAAAAGGGGTCATGTGTTTGAAGGACTAGAAAATGAGATAGAAGGGAGTGAGCAAAGTTGTGTGAGTTTCCAAATGGAATCACACACAGGTAGTCAAGAAACAACACAAGCATTTGCATCAGAACTAGACCATACAATTTCAGAGAAAAACTCATCTGATGACATTGATGTAGAAACCATTCCACAAGAGTCCATACTTAAAAGAATCAACTCACATAAAGAAATGAAATCATATCAACTGGGGAAGCAGTTGTCTTGCAAATGGACAACCGGAGCGGGACCGCGCATTGGCTGTGTGAGGGACTACCCTTGTGAGCTTCAGTTCCGAGCTTTGGAGCAAGTTAATCTGTCTCCAAGAAGTGGATCCCGCTCTAAATCATCGTTTGCTCCTAGAAGCACCACTTTGTTGAGCTCTAGTCTTTCAAATGTTGAAAGTTTATGTGGGGACACAGCAATTGAACTACTTCACATGCCTCAAAGAGATGAGCCCAGTAATTCAAGATCAGAATGCTCCCCTTTGATCAGAGGAACATCAGTTATACCAGTTATTCATACGTCATGAGTGAATAGGATTATCCATTGTTTTATTCTTTTTGTGTGAATAGGTAACCTATATATGTAATTTTGTTATTCTTTCCATTGATTCACACAGGCATTCTTTTTTCACTCATGTATAGTATATTATTATAGGATCAAAACTGTAAACTTGTTTTGGGATCTATTTATCCTCCCAATACAAAGGCAACATTTGATCTTCCACCATGGAACTAGTTCATGGGTTCAAATTCAAACATATCCAGTTATAACATATTGAAGGATTACTGATGATGCAAGTTTACATTATCCTTTTCTCATGAAATCTACGTCTAATTCACATTGCTTGTTATGCGGCTGAGGGCATGTTTGGACTTCAATCTATAATGGCTTTTCCTGGAACAAAAGGTCTCACCAAAGTGCTTAATGACACCATTAATCTTCGATTATTTTTCAGCTATTTAGTTGACAAGTCTCAAAATCTTCATATGCTAATTGACACCGGGAAATATTTAATTATTTAGTTAATGTTAACTTATTATATATTTTTTAAAACAAAATAAAATAAAAGTATCGCTGTTAAAATCTTAAAAATTAGTATTGCCTTACTGGGTATTAAGCATCGCATTACTTCCATACTGTGCATGACACTATCCAACAGTACGTGCAAAATGATGAAATATAATTGCAACCATCACGTCAACCATTGCAAAATGATAGAATTCAGTGCTGGCAGTAGGAATAGCCCACAATATGTTAGTTTTGATTAATGCATGTTAGATTGAAATAACCAAACTAATAGTAATACATGTTATTACAATACGACGATAAAAATGGATTTTTTTTTTACTCGTGGCAATCTTCTTTGTGATTTTAGTTTAGTTTTCAATTTTTTTTATATTTATTTTTTTATATGCTATATTTTAATTAATTAAATTATTTGTTATGCAACTTTAAGTAAATTTCTTAGATCTATAGTTAAATT
>JAMLFT010005886.1:0-16909 GCA_026544285.1 Pachyrhizus erosus
AGATAATTAATAATTTTTTATTAAATAATTATTTTATATTTAATTTAATTAAAATATTATTTTTTTAATTATTTACAAACTGCGAACTTACCTGTATACCCATGTCTAGTAGACATTGAAATGTATTGGTCTACATATTTATTCTTTCAGCAGAAATAATAGGGCATTTCTGAGAGGCTTCACTTACAAAAAGATAGTATAATAATAATGAGGTCGAGACAAAGCATTGCCCTGCTCCACCCACCTACTTCATCCCACGTTCGATAAAATATTAGATAAGTTTGCGAACGCGATAATTGTAGGCATTTCCTATTGAACAGACTTTGTATACTTTCAATTGTGTTTGCAGTTCTCGTTGACATCTTCACTTCTTTTTTTATGTGTTTGAAGAAAAAGGAAGTATATATTTTTGGAATAGGTATGTGATAGTGATAAATATAAGGTGGCACAATATCTTTTTCTCGTAAAAATTGTCTCTACCATTGGAGAAAAGAATAGAGATACTTTAGCATATATGCTTTATTGTTTTACAAAGAGTGATATATAGATTATTAGATGTATAGCCTAATAGATACATATTCTCGTGGCTCGTATACATGTATCAGAATTTGTTCACCGTTATCAGTAGCTACCTTCTCATTTATACCTCTTAATTGAACAACAAAAAGCTCCAAAGCAATCAATAACTTCCACTCCCCATTTGGTTGATGGTTTTTTAATAAATTTTATAAGAAAAAAAATACTTAGACACCCACAATGCTATTCAATATCTAGTGAGACAGAAAAAAAAATATTATAATAGGAGTTATTATGTGATAAAAATAAAGGGGTAGAGAAAAATAAGAGATGTTTATGAGATTTTTAAAATAAAATATTTCTCAGTTTATAAATAGGTGATGAGAAAGAAAGATAAAAAAAAAAAAGGACAAAAACGTAAAGGCTTGTCAACAATGTATCCAACAACATTTACTAAGAATCAAGTGGGATACTTGATTATAAATAACTGAACACATCCTACCCGATAGAGCTTGTCTACTTGAAGAATGAGATACTTCTGCCATCCAAAAGATTTTTATTATTCTTATTATGTTGTTATGCATTTGGAGCTAACAAAAAAGCAGATAATAATTAAGATTTGTTAATAACATAAAGTGGCAACAAAATTAGGCTAAATAGTGATTTAATTTTTTTAACTTTCAATATGATTTTTTGTACTGTTTTAATCTCTCTATTTTAAAACATTTATAATTTTAGTCGAATCATCAATTTTACATATATTTTATTTATTTTATTTTAATCTAAATAAATCCTAAACCAAAAATATTCATTCAAAATCTCATAAAAATAATTTAATTAATTAAAATATAAAAATTATCAAAATAAAAGTGAGCAAAATTATAGATTAAAATTAAAAGGAGACAAAAATTACAATTTATCTAAATAAGTATAAATTATCACATGAATATATATGTCATAGTATAACAATCCACTAACATACTAACATATAAAATTTGTCTTTAAATAATAGAGAAATGCTAGTAATCTACTACTCTTTTTCTAACTCGTACTTTTATTTAATAAAATTTGTGAAAGTTTCATTTTCTATTAGTGAAGTCTCATTTCCAAACTAGTGAGATTCACATGAATTTCAACTAATAGGAGATATGTTTGAAAAATAGTGTTAGACATCACCAATCCAATTCCTTGTATTGAATTCTTAAGTGGGTCTCAATTATACATATTATTTATGTTTAACTTTTCATATTTAAATATTTCATAAACACCCAATGTCTCTACCTTGTCTCCTCCAAAAAATTTACTAAGTGAGCCTTGAAACCAAATGCATAAAATCTCTCTAATAGTTAAATTTTAATAAGCAACAATGCTTATTTGGAAGAACCACGAAAAGAGACATTGATTCAAATGTTTTTAGAAAATGTGTTGCTATCACTCTTCTTAAATATGTAAATATATATATTATCATATTTTTTAAACACACTCTTTATTAAGTCTCATGTGAACTTACTTTAAATATTTGAGTACGATTCATGTCAAATCACTCAATAATTATAATTGACTATTTGAATATGTGTCTTGGTCAACATGATTCATGTTTGACTCAAATCACTCAATAATTATAATTGTCTATTTGAATATATGTCTCGGTCAACATGATTCATGTTTGACTCAACACTTTCTCTTGTAGCTATTACTTATTTCATTAATTAAATGTGAAAAAAATAGAATATACATATCTAAAATGCATAAGCAAACAACACCAAGTTATAGAAAAAGAATATGTGAGTGTATTATCAAAATTGTTTCATGCATAAAATGTAAGAAACAATAATAAAAGTCATAATTTAGGAAATTTTATTATATAATTTTGATCTATTATGATATTGGTCAATTTTATGTAATACTAGCATATAATCAAGTCTTATTATTCTCTTTTTGTAAATTAAAAAATTTAGTTGTGTTACGAAAAAATTGATCGAAACTATGAGCTCGCGGTGTCGAAGCATGAAATAATTTCTCATAAAATCTAAGTATTCGGCCATTGAAATTCTCGGCCTCTATATAAATGACCTAAACATTTATTCAACCTGGTCCAGTCCTGCCTAAAAATTAATTGACCCAATACTGTTTAACCTGCAATTGGTTGGGCTAGCTTGTAAACTTGATAGTCTTTTGTTTTTATTTTTAATTCATAATTAGTTTAGTTTAAACTTGAAAGGCAAAAGTGTACTTAAGGAAGAATGGTCTTATATACAGGAAGGAAGCCCTTTTGTTACCGCTGGTTTGTTATTTATGACCAGAAAAGGGTGCTCTTTTTGTGGGTTAGCTTTTCATGTAAATGTCAAACATACTCTCTAATTTTGTACTGGATATTGATTGATTCTGTACGGACATAACAGGGCAGGCTTTGCATAATTGCATAGCGTCATGGCCCTATATATACTATACATAGAGAGTAAGTCCTATCCTAATAGAGACAAAAATTTTGATTAGCATAATTCATTTATATTGTGCATATGCTTTTCTTCTTGTCATTTTTAATAATTACTAGTTCGGATGTTGAACATTTAGGTAAGAGGGCATTTGGGAAGTCTCCTGAAAGGCCGAAACTTAAAGCTAATTCCCCGTTAATATCTGGACCTCTTGTTTGTGCATCCACATATTTGCTCTTTAAAAGAAGAACTGCATTACAAAAGAAAACTGTTATATAAGAATCCTGCAGCAAGTAGCAATATGGTATATATTCTATTGGTGGGGTACATACAAATCTCTTCTTCTTCTTCTTCTTTTTCTCAATATATGCTGAAAGCTCTTCTTGCCGAACAAGTGAATCCTCCAGAGCCTGACAATGTAGAACCATTTACTGATTCAGTTCTGCTTATAAATTGTAATTTAATGGAAACAGTTACGTGTATAAGTTAATATAATGAATTTACCTTCTTGGTGGCCAAAAGTTGTTTCTCCAAGTCATCGGCTCGTGTTATAGTTGCATTGAGCATTTCCTCCTTCTCAGGTGGCATGACAGTTGGTTGATTATTCATGATGACCATTTTCTCCTCCAACTCGGCCATGCGTTTCATCACAGTCGCAAACTCTGCAGGAGAGAAGGCAATTGCAGTCAAATTGATCAGAACCGGATACGACATTAACACCAAATACTTAAGATAATTAATTAATGAGGTATGAATAACATAACAAAATATTTAAATTGATAGTCAATATTTTATATATTTTGCTTCTTTTTTTTATGATAAAGGTCATCAAGCTATTGAAAATGGAAATTTAATTACATTTTGGTGAATCTTGCACGAATTAGCCAAAGCAAAACAATCTGCTACTATATAAAATAAGTTGAAGAGGGCCATGTGTAATTCAGACAACTAATGTCAAGGCATCCAAAGGATATGAGAATGTCACGCACATGTTTTCATTTGGCATATAGAGACTTTAAATGTTTTAGTGATCACGAATTTTGAAAAAAGAAAAAAAAAAAAGAAAGACATCTATGTTGGATGAAATTAACTAACGAATCCAAGTCGTGGCTTCTTACTTAGCATACTTGTTGCTAAAAAGAAATACATTCGGCATAGAATGAAGTTGATTCTTAAGAGAAATAGAATTCTATCCTCTCCGTGTGTACCTGTTGATGCTGCAGTTTTATCAGCCGTAGGGGCTACGTCCTTTACGTCCTTAGGCTTGGAAGCTTTCTCGTCAACTTTTTTCAAAGCAGTTTGATCAGGCGTCGGGGCTAACTCCTTAGGCTGGGAAGCTTTAGTAACAGGCACCTGTTGGCTTATGTTTTTCAGAAACTTAAAACTAAGGAAACAAAAACTAGGATGACATTATGATGAGGGAGCTCAATGGACCTACAAACTAATAATGCTCAGAAGGACCTACGTGCTGTAAAATCTGGACATAGCTAATGAGTGTCTAAAAGTACTTATTAAAGAATTAATTAATTAAAAATGACTCTTGAAGAGCATTGAAAATCATAAGTGAAAATATATTAATGATTCTTTTTAATAAAAACATTTCATTTTTAATTCCTTAACCATTACCCCTTACATTTTCCATAAGTTTGTGGTCATATGAAACTACCAAAAGATACTACAAATATTTGCACAACGAAAAGCCAGTCATATAAAATACAGCAGTTAAAATGCTCATGAAATTATCAAAAGAGGAAAGGTATATGGATGGTCAGTTGATGTGTTGTTTAGTTTCATAATTTATCATTTGAATAATAATGTTTGATAAGCGTTAGTATAAAAATAGTTATAAATAAATAAGCTGATAGATTGAATATTTTCTCTTGAATTAATTTGCATTTACATTAGAAGTACTGTCTAAAACTATTACACCCACCATTATGTCCTGAAAACTGTCCATTTTTAACTAGATTAAGAATGGATATTTTAACATACCTCTTCAACAACTGGAGAAAGCTGGGGGGTGACATCTTCCTCCACTTTGGAAGTCTCGTGTTCCTAGACATATATGCTCATTAGTTCAAAATTTCATAAATGAAAGAAAGCACTGATAGTCTCTAGAAAATCAAAATGATATACGAAAAGCTATAGCATTTGAAGAGGCACAACTACATGTATTATCAAAGAGCTTAGAGTGAGCTATCGCACCTCGGCATTTTCTTTCTCTTCCTTGACTTGTGACTCCTTCTTTTTTGAACATTTGTGATCACCACTCTGAACCATCTGCAATTCCATAATGCAATAAGTTTAGGAATCCGAATCCATACATGGTACATAAACTATTAGCTGAAGTTGTAAGTAGAGAAACAAGGGAAAAAAAGAGGCAAAATAAAATGAATTGCAGGCCTACCCTCATGATTTCTGCATCCTTCCAGGGGCCCTTATCAGAGCGCATGCAGCCTCCTTGATCAGCACACGTACAAGTACCTCCTAAAAAGTCAGGCAACTCACTAGCAAAGAAAAACCAAGAAGCTTCTTATTAACCTTTTGTCAGTTTTATAGGAAAACTTAAAAGGTTGATAATGAAAACAGAGAAGGGGAGAGGGATCAAAGCGATCAAAAGTACTTGTAAAATAAGGAAAACCAGATGCTGAGATATTCCACCTAATCATGAACTCACCTTGCATCAATTATTTCTAGCAATTTGGTGTCATACTTGTTGCCAAGAACCTGAAAATTTATGTTGGGGTGATATAATTATATTTTTCTGACCAAACGAGCAGATTTAGGATAAGGTTTATAGGCTCACATTGATTTTTGCCGTGGTCTTAGGATCAAGGAATGATTTTACGGTGTTCCAAAGTATTCTAAATCCAGAACCTGCATTGATGATGAACATGCGATTCAAGGTCTGCAATGAAGCCACAAGTACATAATATTACTCAGTAATCCATGATATTTATTCACAAAAAAATTGTAACCAAAGTAGAAAGACTAAAACATACCTCCGGATAGTTGTCACCGTCAATCTTCTGAAGGCGAGTAACAAGTTCCCTAGCATGTTTGCTGAAGCTTTTAAGGCCCTGTGGCATTGATACAACAGTAAAATTTTAGCAACTTCTCATATTAAAAGGCTGTGAAGTGTGAAGAAAATAAAGATTGTACATTTTGTCATTTGAAGCTAAGCCATGTTCAAAATGTCCAGTTACTTCTATAAATTATGACTTCACTTTTGGCACATATAATTAACTATTAATCTTACCACTCCCTGCACATCCAGGATAGTTGTACTTTGATCAATGTGCTTCTTTGCAGCAATTGAACAAGCAGCAAATTTTACATCGAATGTCCTCTCAAACTCCTTTACGTGGTATTTGATATAGCGATCCATGGTTGTGACTTGCATCATCTTTGTGGCATCGACCTGGCCTAATCTCTCTATGTACACAGGTCTTCCATCTTTGTCCACTCCATGATGTCCATGGGGATAATATTGTAAGACTTCATCAAATTCTTTGAAGTCAAAGTCCTGGTATAAAGGGCACAAAAGAGTGAAAAACAAAAAAGAAACTAGTAAAAAAAAACTGCCAACAAGGAAAGCAATGACAAAACATACAAAAATAAAATAAAGAAATCTCCTCAAGCCTCACAAAACATTGTCGTTACAAGTACCTCCGAAATAGTGTCAGCACCAAACTCCTTCCTCCATTTGAGCATTTCGGACCACATTTGCTTTGTTTTCTCGATATCAAATTTCCTGGCCTTCAGGAACCTATACAACAAAATACAAAAAAAGTGTAAGAAAAGATTTAAGTTCTTATTTTAATCAATCACATGACATGATAAGCAAGTACATATGCATTCTAGGACACGGAACCAATAACCATGCAGCATGCAAGCCATAGGATAAATGGGACCACAATTCAGTGTAGCCATTTTGCACGCATTCAGCACATGTATATCCGTTAGATGAAGATCAGACGACAGAGATTTCATATTTGTGTTTTAAGTTGATTGACTTAGATAAAATATGATAATCATATGATAAGTTGATTCTGAATGCGCTGAAAAGGATCCGGATCCATCATCAAAAGCATAGGAAGGAAAAGAGACCTAAGCATCATATGATAATCATCGTGTTTTTCAGGGAGTAGTTCGTCCAAAATAAGAGCTTGACGAAACTCATCAACTATTTTCAACTCCTCAGCATCGTGGACATCCTCAATCTCAACGGACATGACCTTGCTGCTTCGCCTACCCTTTCTGGACAAAGAATTCCTCAGCATGCTTGAGGCATTGATTGCTTTCTTCTTGAAAGAACCTACAAAAGATCACAATATTGTAGAGCCGCATCCATCAGACTAAAGATAATTCTGATAAAAAAGAATAACAATAATAATCATTAATTACATTAAAAAGGTAAATATGTTAGTAGTATTCAGAAAGTTGGAGAAGGAATGGACGTGAAAATGAAAACGCCTGGCCTACTACAATAAATAAGTTGACCTTTGGGAGACATAGTTCCAGACATGGTGTGGTTTGAGTTGATTGCTTCCTCTGGCCTTACAAGAGTTCAAGTATATGAAAGACGAATCAAGCAATCATATCATACAGGGCTGGAAAGGAAACAAAGACACTCCCAAATGCCCTGCCTGCAACCCTACCAACCAACAATTCATTAGACACAAGCGACACATTTTTCTGTTTACCATTGTCCTAAGTTGCATTTTCGTATCTAAGGATGAGCCAAAAACGAAAAACAAGCCAACAAAAGATGTTGCAACGAAACAAACAATTTGAAACGGTACCCGATAAGATTTGCGTTAGTTATGAAAGGAAAGCAAGGATATATTATTATTGAGAAGGAAGAATAAGAATAAGAAGAAAAACAAAGAAAGAAAGAGATAATTACCTATTGAAAACGAAGAGAAGCAGGGAGAAAGAAACAGAGAGAGATTAATGAAGAGAACAGAGAGGTGGTTGGTTATCTAAATCCGTAATCCTGAAAATAGTTAGTTATAGAAAAAATGGGTAAGAGACAGTGATGCATCATTGACAATGCTGACCAAGTCTCATCAACACCGTGAATCTCTCTGCAATTCAGAATTAGCAAATAAGATAAATAGATAGATAGATATAACAAACAGAGACAGAAGCAGAGGGTCTGGTTTGGGCGAAATCCAAGGTTGTTCCGTTCGGACCGTTCATATATATCATTATCGTATCACATGTCACTCTCATATCATAATCATAATCTATACTTGACCGCCACGTGCTCTATCCTTCTTCCTCCTGCCCACGAGCCCCCAACTCTAACTCAAATATACAGAATTATTATTATTGTATTCTATCTCATTTTCACATTTTTAATTTCATAATATAAATATTTATTTTTATGTAATAACTACTATTTTAATGTACATATTATATATAAAAATATGTTTTTACTAATATTCAATTATTAAGTTGTTTTTAGTTTATGAAAGAAATTTAATTCACTTTATTTTTTCTTTTATAAATATTTATGAAAAAAATATTCAAACAAAACCTTGACTAGTCTAACAAGATTATCAAATTAGGTATATAATTGAACTAACATACAAGTTGTTTTGAATTAACATAAATCAGAATAAACGTGTGACCTAGTAATTAACAGTAACCATAGCTACGTAATAGTCAAAATATTTATATCATCGTTATATTTATTCTTTACTTTACATACACACCAACCACTATATATTAGATATGTGATAATCAAAATATTTTTACTATCAAACCAATATGTTTGATAATGCTTAATTAAGTTTAATAAATAATTAGTTTTATTTAATTCTTTTCTTAAAATAAATATTCACAAAAAATTAACAACTACGTATAGATCATAATTAGTAAATGAAATATTATTAGTCAATTCTAAAAACCTCACTGTCAAGTCTAATAAGACTATTCTTATTTCTTGATGTATTATTGAAACACCACATGCATTCTTTGTGCACAAATAATTAACCAATAACTAATTATAATTTACATATATTTTCAAAAAGGAGTTCGGGCTATATCACCTTTCAAGAATAATTTTTTACTAGAAAATTAGTATATGAGAGCAGTATACCAAACGTAATAACTTAAACACACTGTTTCAGTTATTTAGCCAAAAAAAACTGACACGATTTAATTATTGTGACATTTTAAATTGTTTATTAAATTAAATACGGGGGAACAGGTCTCTCATTATATTGTTTTCAATGGACGAAATTTAGATGCAATTGCTAGATTCTTTTAGTATTATTTTTCATTTAAAAACGAAGTTTTATTATAATAGTTTATGTTAACATTTAATATATATTTTTATTATTACGTAAATTATAAAGGTGAAACTCTAATTTTAATATAAAAAAATTAAAAATATAAAAAAAAAAACATCTAAATTTTATCCTTTTAAACATTATTTGTTAACCCTCCTTACGACAACTAAAATTTGGACTTCGATGGGTTAAATGATTTAGACATATTTTTAATGAACCAAATTTATATGCAATTGCTTAGTTTTTTTAGTATTATTTTTTATTTAAAATTGAAGTTTTACTTTAATAATTTATTTTAACCTTTAATATAAATTTATATTATTACACAAATTTTAAAAATCAAACTCGATTTTTAATATAAATAAACAACTAAAATACAAAAAACATCTAACTTCATCCTTTTAAATATTACTTGTTAACTAGTGTTAGGATAATTAATTTTTATTAAGTTATATTTTGATACATATTACTATAATTTAGTCACTTGTAAGTGGATGTATAATAAATGTTAATTTGAGATTTATGTATGTGAATATGAGATATATTATAATATTTCTATGTAGGTATTAGTGATTCATGTTGAATAGTAACAAAAAAATTAGATTTTTTAAATAGTAGAAATTTAACTTAATACCTTTAATCATGAATTGAGCTAAGATTTGAAAATGTGTTATAAGAGCATATGTGTTTTTTATGTCATGAGATGAGTTTGTTGTTGTGAGAACTATGTTGTGAGAGTATGTGTATCATGATATCATGAGTTAAGGATCATGTTGTTAGAGCATGCGTAGTTATGGTGTAAGGAAAGTTATAATTTGGTACGTTGCGAAATGTAGGTAGCACCTTCTTGTGAGAGCATGTAGGCAAGAACCTTTAGTGTAATCTTGAGGTATTGGGTTGTGAGGATCGTATGATTAGGATAGTGTCTTGAATGTAAGAATGATCGTGTAACTGAGTTGATAACCCTAACTACTAATCAAGATTGGTGTAGTGTATGTCTCTCTACTAAGTTGTGTGTTCATTTCTCAAGAAAACAATGATAATGTTGTTGTTAGAATGAGTAGATATAAGCTCTTAGTCACTTTATAAGATGGACAATGATTGATGATAATTATTAGTGAGATATGAATCCATATGAGTTGTCAAAGTTTGAGTTGTTTATTGATAATTTGGGTTGGACCCTAAGTTTCTTATTGCATTTGTGTGTTAATAACTTGTCTGTTATTTCAAATTGTAGGTTAGTCCAATAAACCTTTTGTGAAAATGATTTGAGGTTATATATATCTTAACTCCTTTTTGTGTTTTGTTTTCTTTTATATGTGTGTGTGACATGATGCTAGTGTTAGCAAAAGATGGATAAAGTGAAAACTAATAATGAATAATGAATATGTTGAGTTTGAGAAGAGTCTAGAGGAAGGTGCCTCCATAGAGAAAATATAGTAATGGTTCTAATTATTTTTTATCTTGTTTTAGAAAAGGAAGGGATTGTATATATATAGTCACTACTCTAACTTAGATTCTTTTGAAGGATAGTTAATTATAATTATGATAATGTATTTATTCTTTGATGACATCTAAAATAATCATATTGATAATGGTCATACATATTAATATGTCATATGATATATAGTATAGTATGTTTACCTTCAATTGTTGTTTATTCATTTCATTAAAATGTTGATAATTAGAATAATTTTAGCAAAAAATTCAAAATAAAAACATGAATGAAATTGAAAAAAATAAATTCCACATTTTTACAATAAAATAAATTAAACTAAAAATATTTTAATAAATAAAAATATAATTAATTAATTAGGTAGGATGTTACATGTGACATTGAAAACTCCATTTAAATCAGACTTTTTGCACTAACAATTCTGATTTAGTAAATTATTTCAAAAGAGTTATACTTTGATAATTTATTTTTAAAATTAACCCCATTGATCAATTAGTCTACCATGAAAGAGTTACGATGCCAGGAGCCAGGAACACCATAAACATTGAATTTTAGTGTTAAACTAAAATTACATGAGCAAGCACATGTCATGTATTTTTCAGGACTCTTGCATCCAAATCATGGACTTTTCAAAAGAAATTTAAAAAAATTGCAAAATCTTCTTAATAAACGCTATTTGATGTTATAAAAAAATCCACATATTTGTTTGATTTGAGAGATTGATAAGAATATTATTAGAAATATAATCTGTTTGTAATGAAACGAGAAAGGAAATGCATCGGATATTAAGTTGAAACAGAGCAATATTTCCCATTAAATCTACGTGCATTACTGCATTTTTAGAACGACATTTCATAATTGAATCGGTTACTCAGTACCATCTCTAACAACAAAAATTTAGCAAAAACTAGTAATAATAGCTTCTCTTTGGATAAAAGGTGGACGTGATGAGTATTCAAGCATGTACTTAATATGGTAGATGATTAGATTAGCTGTAAACGGATATCAGATATTCCCTTAACCAATTAGCAGGTAGCAAAAAGCAATTCAAAAGATCCATTCCAAGTACTAAACACGCCCTCAAATAACTCTACTTTACATCCCAGGTTCCTCATTAACATAGTAAATATCAATATAGAGCCTGACGAGTAAGAAGCTACATTTCAATGAATCATCTTGTTTTACAGGAAAGTTGTAGACAACAAATTAAAAGTAAGAATAGACGCAATTCCAATCTCTCAGTAACCCCAGCACATGAGAATGATCATATGTCCCTACTCACTGAAAACAACTCTGTTAATTCTCTGTTGTAATTACTGCATTGAAGGAAAAGAATGAATTGTACTCTTGTTCGCATATATTTTTATCTTTGAACCTTTAAACCTCTCATTTTACCACACCAAACCAAGATTCTACAGCCTACATTTTTAACAATGAAATAAAATGTAAAATATAAAAATTACCCTGCTAACAGTATCATACTTGACATATATTTCTTGGAATTATTATAGACTTTAGAATCCTTAAATCTTTTTGCATTGAAGTTGTACAACAATACCATACATAATTACGCATCATAAACACTACAAAAGCAAAGGGCATTCATTTTTATTCTGCGTCTAATACCGATGGGGATACAGATGAGAAGACTCTAAAACATGCCTAGTCTGCATTGAGCAGTTTAATTCATAAATCTATAAGTTGGCTTTCCTTGTCCTCTTCTCTGAGAAATTTAACGAGTGCTTCCAAAGCATCGTCAGGATCCTCGTTTCTCATTAGTTGCTCTGCTACTACTGCAGGGGTAACTTGTATTTTATCCAATAGCCCTTCAATTTGTTCGAAGAGCGGATGATCTCCTTCAATGCCCAAATAATTGGAAGCCAATACTCGAAATGCCTTGCCTTTGAGGAAAGACAAGTGAATGTGCATGTCCATGCGGCCAGGGCGCAGCAACGCTGGGTCAATTCTTTCTCTGTGGTTAGTAGTGAAGATTATAATTCGCTCCTCTCCACTGCTTGACCACAAGCCATCCATGTAGTTAAGCAGACCCGACAGAGTAAACCTGCTTGTGCCAACCTATGCAATGATTTTCAGGAAAAATTGTATTACTCGAATGTTTATATAGATCAATTACAAAGAAACACATATTTTACCTCTATCAGATTTTATCTGTGTTCTTAACCAAAAAACTGTTCTCAATTTAATTATCTGAAAATTATTACTCCACTGTCAAGAAGAAGAGACTAGTGAAATAAATGAAGGGTATAAAAAGAAAAAGATCAAAAGTAATTATAAAGAAAAGGAAAATATCAATTATATTTCTTAATTTGAGTTATTAGTTGAAGTGGATAAATAACAAAGTAAAGGAGATGAAGGTTACTAATATAGAAAACAAACCTTGACTTGCTTGCGGTCATGGTCTAAATTTGAATCTGAAAAACCGTTTGTTGTTGATCGAACAAGCACCTCTTTGTTGCAGTCTATGTCTTCGATGACGATGATGGAGCGGCTAGATGTTTCCTTCAAGGCTTGCATGAGGTCTGAGTTAGAGAAAACAGAGGTTAGCTCCAAATCATAGACATCAAACTTCAAGTGGTTGGCCATAGCTGCAATGAGGCTAGATTTTCCTGTCCCCGGAGGCCCAAATAAGAGGTAGCCACGTTTCCAAGGCTTTCCCACCTTCTTGTAGAGCTCCTTCCTCCGCAAAAACCGATCCAAATCATCAATGATGGCCTGCTTCTGATCAGGATCCAAAGCAAGCGAGTTAAAGGATGCTGGATGAGTTAAGTCACTTTTCTGCCAACACCTACCACCACCAAAGGAATGGATCTTGATGGTTCTCTTCTCTGCTTGCATCTCCTGGAAAGTGCTTAGAACGTGCGGAATATACTTGTTCATTACTACATCTCTATGCTTCTCATCAAAACTTAGCTTAAATGACTGCCTCTCCTGACCACCATGTGACTTAGGATGGCGATCACGATGATCAGAGTCCTTTTCGGAACTTTTTTCATCGAGCTTCCAAATAAGCTCGGTTTCTTCGAAGTGATCCACCACTTCTTGTTTTCCATCCACGGCCACCACTATGTTCTTATGCTTTGCAAGTTTCCCAACTTTGAGGGATTTGTAAGAGTGTGATATCCTAGTGGGGAGATACTCTTGTGCAGCTTGGAAGAGTTGGTTGGTTTGGCCATCCCAAAGCTCATGGATTTGAAGTGAGACCTGGTTGCTCTTTTGGCGATCAGAGAAGAAACCCTTGAGCTTTCCAACAATGAAAGACCGAACTTGATAGGGTATGAGATCGTTGATTGTGGTTCTTAGAATCATAATGAATGTGGAGAAAGCAGCATAGACCTCGAACCATGATGAGGCGGAACGAAGGCCTGTGAAGGACGAAGAAAGACTCCCCACAGAAGTTATCATAGTGGAATGTGTTGTGGATTGTGCTACACTTACGGAGCTAGATAGAGCCACTAGACCCAAGTACATATATATATATATAGAAATCAAGGGTGAGTCAGACGCTTGTTTTCTTGTAGATTAAGACATCAAAGCAAGTTTATTTATTCCTAAATTAATCACTGGGGATATTTTCTTAGGTAAAAAAAATGAATAAATAAGATATGCTCTAACAAGTATCAACAAGGAAGCTAACCAGAAGCCCTCCATCTAAGCATCAATTGAGGAGGCTCATACTTTTTTGCTATCTCGCAAAAATTTCAAAGGAAGTTTCCATACAAAAATCATTTTAGATCGGTTTCCTCAATATTTTTTTTCGTAAAATTAAATTAATTTGATAATTCACTGTTTTCGGTGAATTTGAGGTATTTTTTGCCTCTGTCAAAAAAGATATTTTTTTTTTAGAAATAAACTTGAGATTGAATTTCTTATCACAAATTTAAAAATCAAGATTATTTATTAATTACCTCACATTAATTTGATAATTTAAACAATGTGCAACAAATAAAATAAAATATAATAGCACTCAACTCTATTTTATCTTTTTACATTAATCCAAACACGTCTACAAGACAACTACGGTTCTGACTTCTAATTGCAATGCTCCGACATCTGTACCTGTGTTATTGTGTAGGCACGTACCAAGAAGTTTCACATGATTACCTTAATTTTCGGAGAAACTTCAAGGTAAATGAACGGATGTTTCTTTGCAAGTTTAAAAACATTAAAAGTAGTCATTGATGAAATAATTATTTAAGTGTGATTCTTAAAAAAATGTAGAACAAATTATTTTATAAAAAATTAAATTTCAATTATTTTTTAAATAAAATTTGATAAATAATATTTACACACGTGTATATAATTTTATTTTCTATAAAATTTTGTTTTTTATAATTTTTATGAGGTTTAAATATTATTTTGATCTATGAAAAATAATTTTTTTTATTTAACTTTTTATTTTTTTAATTTTAATCTTTTAAATATTTTTTTTTAATTTTTATTATCAAATAACATCATTAATGTTAAATGATGATGTAACAGTAATATTGACAACCTGATAACTTATTATGTTATTAAAAAATTTGATAAAATAATTATATGTAATTTTTTTTCTTATAAATTATGTTTTTAATTTCTCATCTGTTTGAAATAATTAATTATGTCAAACTAGTTAATCAAATATTTAAAAACATAACTTAATAAAAAAAATTACACATAACTATCTTATGAAATTTCTTGAATATGTAACAAATTACATAGTCATTATTATGTCATTATTTAATATTCTTATTAAATAAAAGATTAAAATAAAAAAAATTTAAGAACAAGATATAAAAGTTTTAATTTTTATTTTTAAATATTTTTATTTTGATTTTATTTTTTAAAAAATTGTCTTAATTTTTGTTGTTAAGTATAAGCTTTAAATGATAAGATAGTAAAAACACTAAAAAATTATTGATTTATCATGTTATCAAAAAATTTGAAAAAATAATTATATGTAATGTTTTTAATAATTTATATTTTAAAATTTTTATCTATTCAAAATAATTAATTATATTAGACTAATAGATAAGAAATTTAAAAAATATTTTATCAAAAAATAATATATATTATTATGTTTTCATATTCTTTTATAACACAACAACTTAATTAATGTTATCAATATTATTAGTCTTATGTCATTAATTAATGTTATTATTTAAAATAAAAATTAAAATCAATAAAGCTTTAAAAATAAAAATAAAAATAAAAAATAGTGTATTTTACGGAAATCCAAAGCTATTTAAGTTTTTTTTTTCTTTTTCATTTTCGTACATCGGAATTGCTCCCATGTTAAAATTGTCCGCAAAAGAAGATTTTATTTGGGGGTATCCATGTAAAGCTTCTTTTTTGAGAAGCGAAGTTGTTTTTCCCTACCTATTCGTCAAAAGGAAACTGAAACACAGCTCCAACCCCCTTCAAAACGAAAAACGATATTGAAGGCTCCCTATAATTGAAGGCGTCATTTTTCATCCGTGCAAAGTACGGTCAGTCAAGAAAGCAACACAATATTTTAATTTTATATAATAAAAAATAAAAACATAAAACGCAGAGACAGAAAGTGAGTGCAGGGTGGAAAAAAGTTTATATAAAATGGTGACGTGATCCCATTATTCAATCATTTTTATATAATTATAGATTATAAACGAGTGAAATAAAGAGACAAAAATAAGAAAAATATAATAAATTATGTGATAAAAAATAGGAAAAAATTAAGATAAAGAAAAATAGATATATGTTGATAATGGGTCCAGATCTTCTTTATTTCTTTTCCTCTATATTCATTCCATTAGAAACGTTTTGAACAAATATATGAAATAGACATGATACACATTTTATAGAGATAGTTATTTATTTTTTTAAAATCATAGTAATAGAATAAATAATGGAAAGTAAAACAGATGAAGAGGTTTTTCTTTCGATGATAATATCGCTATGCTTTTTTTTTTTGTTCTCGAGAAGTGTTGATGCCCGTGTAACTAGCAAATTTGTTTTACACCTTTATCAGATGGCAATATATTTTTATTATTAAATAAAATTCATGTAAGTCCCCATAATAATAATCAAAATAATTAAATATATTTTTTAATGCTTATAATTTAGAATTTTTTTATTTTTAATATACGTAATTTTTTTAACTTTTACTTTCTAACATTTTAAACATTTCATTTCTTGTTTTGTTTTCAAGGTTAGTAATAAAA
>JAMLFT010005887.1:0-16886 GCA_026544285.1 Pachyrhizus erosus
TTTTTCTTTATTTATTTTTAAAAAATATAAAATTTTTCAAATATACAAATAAATATATTTAAATTTATGAGATTAATTACATTAAATTATATATTAAAATTATTTTAATAAAAATTAAACTTATGTTTATAACATATTAAATTAAATTTAACTAATCAAATAATTATTATCATAGTCATTGAATCGAGGGTCAACAATTCAATATAATATATAATTTTTTTTAAAACTCTTTTAATTTTAATTTTAAATTTGTTTTTAACTTATTCCATATTTAATTTATTAACAACATTTTTATTTCAACTAAAATAACATACAGTATCATTCATCGATAAAAATAATTAGTAACACCCTTAAAATAAAATTAATAATTTGAGGAAGAAATTAAAAATCTTAATATATTTTTTTTCCTATACAGGAAGGATACAAATTATAAACGAGTTGCCATGGCAAGCCTTGTACTTGCAGTTTACTTGCTTGAACTTGATAGGCAGGAGAACAGAACACAAGAAAATGCTCTTGCTCCAAGTTGGTGGATCAAATACAAGCTCACACAAATATTGATTGATGAAAGAGATGAATCTATTCTTGGTGCAATATTTGAATGGGATAGAGCTGCAGCTTTGGCTGACTTACTATCAATTAGACCAAGTGGTGCACCTAAAGCTGTTTTATCACTCAGAGGAACATTGCTCAGAAGCCCTACAAGGCGAAGAGATATTGAAGATGACATCCGTTTTGCTGCTTGGGAAAGCTTGAAGGTTTCTTTCAGGTTTAAAGTAACTTTGGAGGCACTACGATCAGTTTCTGATACATATGAAAGCAGAAATGTATGCATTGCAGGGCACTCCTTGGGGGCTGGATCTGGTCTTCAAGTGGGAAAGGAACTAGCAAAAGAAGGGATTAATGTATAGGCACATCTATTTAATCCACCTTCTGTTTCACTAGCAATGAATATTGGATATATTGGAGAAAGGGCAGAATATATCTGGAATGGATTTAAATCTATGTTTAATTCAGGTAGTGAAGCTCAACTAAGCAATGATGGAGACGAGACTTATAGTATAAGATTGAAGCTATTGATACATTGGTTATCAGGCATGATGGATGCTGGTTTTGGTGTGGGAAATAGGGTCCCTCATTTGTATATTAACAGCAGCGACTATATCAGTTGCCTTTATTTTTATACTGATGGAACAAGAGAGGAGATCACTGACAAGGAAAGTATGGATCTTACAAGTGGACAAAATGCAGCAAAGTTGTTTGTTGTCTCTAAGGAAAACCAGGAATTTCTCGAGGCACATAGCCTGAAACAATAGTGGTCAAGTGATGAAAAACTTGAGCAGGATATCCTCAATAGCAAACTCATAAGCAAACTCAATATCCTTCACTAGTATTTCTTTTACTTTATCCACATTTTGTTTCATTTGCCATGAGTCACATTAACATTAGAGAAACGACTGGTTTTTTCTGGAACATACTAAAATTTGTGCCTCTTCCAAGTGGAAAAGCTCAAGTCAGCAATGACGGAGACATTACTTCAGGTGTAGGTTTGAAGGGTTGGATGCCTCGGTTATCTATCTTGAAGGATGCTAGCTTTTGGGTGGGGAAATGTGTTTCTTATGTTTACAATAATGGTAACACAGGAGAAATCATGGCCTGGAACAATGATGGCCAAGTGATACAGAACTAATGCAAATTATCCATAATAGTAAAGTCATAAGCGGGCAGCTTAGATATTTATACAATAGTACACATTGGGACGTAGCAAATTATTAAATCCACCTTTTGTTTCACTTGCCATGAATCTGGATAATATTGGAAAAAGGGAAGAATTTGTCTGGAAATGGATTAGTCTTAAATCCATGCTTCCTTCGGGGTAGTGAAACTCAAGGGAGCATTAGCAATGACAGAGACAAGACTTCAGATGTAGGATTGAAGAGTTGGATACCTCAATTATCTGGCTTGAAGGATGCTGGTTTTGGGGTGTGCAAATGGATTTCTCAACTGTATGCTAGCAAGAGTAATGGCACAACAGAGAAGATGGATGGCATGGAGAAAATAGGTCCTTCGCAAGTAGCACAGGGAAAGCGAAGTTGACAATGGATTTACTCTATATAGTTTGCAAGACGACTGGTTGTCAATCTTAATAATGCAGCCTGTCTTGTAACTTGATGTTTGCCTTTTTAGTAAGAATGGATTTATTCTCATAGCATTCTCCATGAAATATCTCTTTACTTAAAGTTGCTTAATATTTGCAAACTGTTTTCATATATTGTTATACACACAAATTTGATAGCATATTAATCCTAGTTCAAGAGATCCGGTGTGTCCCATGTGCGAGAACCAACCACTTGTTCTAAAAGAAAGCAAAGAATGCAAGACTTGTTTGTGAAGCTTTTGATACACATTGTCGAGATTACTGGAGACAATATTTGATCAAGGTTATGAGTTTCAGTTAGCTCTGGCACGGATGAATAAACTTTGTAGTGTCCTACTTACAATAGAATCAGATTGGCAGGAACAGTAGAAGACTTCAAAGAAAGGACACTGCGTGGATCCGCATTTCCTATTCTTCAATCCATTTGGGTTACCAGGAAGCACCAAATTTGGAAGATTTGAAGGCCATGTTCCTTTCTTATAAAAAGAGGTTAAAGTGTTTTTTTTTTTCAATATTTTTTTTTTTAGTTATTTATATTTTAAAACTTTTATTTTAGTCTTTTTATGTTTTTAAAAATATTTATTTTAATTATTTTTTATTTTTTCGTAAAAAATAACTAAATGAGTATTTTTAAAAACATAAAACATGTTTAAAAAAATACAAAAATTTAAATGATCAAAGTAATATTTTATTTGTAATGATTTTATCATTTTAAAAATATAATTAAAAATATCAACAATATAAAAAATATTGTTATATTTTTTATTAATTATTTTAAAAATATTTTTTTTGTTATTATGTATTAGTGTAGAGTATTTATAAAATTGATGACTAACCTCTTTTAATAAATTTCTTCTTTTAATCGTGTTTTTTTATTCACAAAATTCCAAACCAAAACTTTGTATTTAGAAATTCAAATTTAGTGTGTATTTTTTACTAAATATGTAATTAATTAGTTATGAGTTAATTTTATTGAATTAGTCATATAAACTTCAAATCATAAATAATTTTTACATTTATGTGAATTTGATCACAAACACACTAAATGTGTATTTGAAAATTTTGTTTAAAATTGATTATTTTGTAGAATTAAGAAAGTTATTTGAAAAAAATTATCTAATACAAGATAAATTAATTTATACATGAACAATAATTGACATTAAAATGCTATAAAATATAACAATATTTTTTATATTAATAATATTTTTAATTATATTTTTTAAATGACAAAATTATTAAAAATAAAATATCATTTTGATATTTAAGTTTTTAAATTTTTTTTTATTTTAATCTATCATATTTTAAAATTTTTATTTTGATTTTTTATATTTTAAAATTTTCAATTTCATCCTTTATGTTTTTAAAGAGACTTATTTTAATTTTTTTCTAACAAAAAAGATGAAAAATATTTTAAAAAAATCTCTTTTAAAATATAAACCATCAAAATAAAATTTTTAAAAAAATAATTAAAATAATAAAATATGAAAAGATAACGGAGCTAAAAAATATTTTAACCGAAGAAAAATGAAGACTTGATAAGAATAATTTTCCTAAGCTGTTTACCA
This sequence comes from Pachyrhizus erosus, assembly GCA_026544285.1. Classification (NCBI taxonomy): domain Eukaryota; kingdom Viridiplantae; phylum Streptophyta; class Magnoliopsida; order Fabales; family Fabaceae; genus Pachyrhizus; species Pachyrhizus erosus. The sequence continues at coordinate 3,724 of JAMLFT010005887.1, forward strand.
AACTAGTCTGTTTTTCATATCTCTTTTTTACTTTTTAATTTTTTTAAAATTTTTTTGCAAAGAATGTAATTTACTCTTTTTAGATTATAAACTCTCCGTATAATTTTTTTACATTTAGAAAACACCTCAAATTATTTGATTAACTTGTCAGAGATATTTGCCAAGTAACTGATCTAGTTTTGCAAAATACTTAGCATAAGTTTTATGGATGAAAATATTGAACGCACGTCTAATAATTAACATTTTTAAGTTGTTGACTTTTTATTTTTAAATTCCAATTAACATTTTGATGTGTATTACATAACATAAATATTTATTTATATAAAATTACAATTCATAATAAATAATTTTGAATATATAAATTATATATAATTCAAATTCATAATAAATACAGTTAAATATACAAGTTATAGTTTGAATTTGTAATAAATGATTTAAATTGTAATATAAAATTATTTTTAATTATTGATAATTTTTTAAAAAACTATTTCATAGCCTTTCACTGCTACTCTCTAAAAATTAATTTTTGAAATGATAACATCCATTTCATTTGGCCTTCATATTATCATTTTTATATTACTCAAAATGAATGTTACAAGTACACGTATTTATAAGCTATTGATTTATTCAAGGAAAGTACTGGTACTCTTCAAAATGTGCAGGTACGATCGAATTTGCCTATATATATTACCACTATACTTTGATTAGTTTAAATTAACGATAATAACTTATATTTTAACAATAAAAATAAAGATTATAACGTGAATTATTGCATGAAGCTGCCACAAATTTATTAAGAAAAATAAATTGATGAATATGTAGATAAATATAGTTTACACTATACATGAAGGAAGATATTCGCAGACCTACGCAAGGTATGATAATAATCGATTAGGTGTCCACTAATTATGGGGAGTATACTAGCATTTGTTTCTATCTTCCATAAAAAAGCTATATTCCTCTACATTGAATATAACAACAAATAATCAAGAAAAACAAGATTAACCAACGACAGTAATTCCATTTAAAAAAGAAAAAAGAAAGGAAGGAGGGAAGAAGAATTGAAAGGGAAAAAAAAAACATTAAATCATTTAAAAGTTTGTACCTCATGCTTGCTAGCAGAAGTAGCAGGCATCTTCCTCATGTTTCCGCGACCAAACCCTTTTCAACAACTTTCAAAAAAGCAATATGGGAAGTAGCTCATGTGGTTTAATTTGCTAGACTACAAATTATTTACTGGATCATGACTTTGAGGAAGTTTGATCCCTTTCAATCAAAGACGAACCCAATTGAAGCATAAGAGGATAAACAGGGCTAAATTCCTTATCTCCTCTGCTCCTCACATTTGCAGCATAATCATCAAGTGTTGCTTTGATGCCCTTCCAGATTTGATCCTCCCATTGAGAATCTAGCCACAATGAATACTGCAATGGTGTTAGTTTGTTCCTTTGCAATGGTGACTGCAATTCTTCAGGAGCGCGGGTATATAGATGATGAAGTATCACATTTGGTGGCAGATCTTGAAGAAGAGGTGATGATGCAAGCTGGGATGTTTCCAAGAAAATAAGCGGACGAAATGCTCTAAGTGCACGATATGGTGCACCAAGTTGTTCAACAGGGAACAAATTTTGGCCCACCGCCAGCTCCAATTCAGCCATGTCCCTAGCCATCCTCAACTTGCCTGATTCTGAAAGTGGTCTCACAAGAGATGCGTGTCGGATGAAGAATACTAGAATACGAGAAGCCATACTCTGGACAAGCCTGGTGCATATGTTCTCTGTCCCAGGGGCTATAGAATTTCTTGAAGGCAACAACCTAGATAGAAACTCACTACGAAAGTGAAGAATACACTTCTGGAGCTCCTCCATGTAAGGTGACGCATTGTTGTCCATAGCAGCATCCATTCCAAGCACTCCAAAATTCTGATCATGTATTTGCAATATGCAAGACTCAAGACGATCCAGCATTGCCTGGAACAAAGCTGTTACAGAATCACAGGCAACACCATATATGGCACCTAATGAAGCAGACAACACATCTGCGGCAATACTGGGCATTCCTTTAAGCATAGATGATATCCTTGTATGAACATCTTGCAGATGCTGACACAATGTAAAGTTCTTGAGCTGTGCTGGTGTTGCGGGACCACTTACTTGACGTGATTCAGGACCAGTGGATATCTGCCACAACAATGAAAATGAATAATTAAAAAATTAGAAACTACGCTTCTAGAATACTTGTCCTCCCTTCTCTTGAATAAAATGGACTCTGGGATTCTAAATATTGCAAAACTCATACACAGGAGGAAAAAAAGCCTTTAGGTTCCAGAGAAAAAATGCAGCAACAGCACTTCAAGTAGTAATTACCTATCTTCAGTCAATATGTCTCACCATATCATGACAAGTGACAACACTTCAGTTAGTAATATTAGTAAATATTGTATAAGTCTAGCCAAAATATTAATATTGAATGCACTAAAAAAGAAAAATGAGCAAGCAAGTTAAATAATTGAATGGTTGCTCAATGCTGCTCACTACAATGTGATACAAATACACATAAACTCCTTGATGAAAGAACACACAATTGTTATTCATTAATAATTTAATAAGTAATACAGGCATGCCGTTAATAATACCATGATTAACTGCAGTCAACATGATTTTCCTTTTTCTGTGTAACCATTCTTTATTCCAAAAATATACAAAGTTATATAACAGCTAACTTGATAGCCTTCCTGAAAACCCATGAGCTAGATAGCAATGAATTCCTTTCTAAGACAATAAATGTAGCACTTAAAACATATAATAAACAGCATAGAACATCTTAAATACAATAACATCTTTTCCGCTTACCTGGTATTCAGCTCGTTCTGCAAGAAGAATTAAAACCTTGCCAATTTCACGCAAAACAAGAAGAGTTAAGCGTGCATCCACCTGAACAGCTTCTATCTCTTCCTGAATGCGTGATATAATTCTTGAAATTTGTTCTTTGGAGGGAACACTACCACGACTGGACATTGGAAATACAGAATTCACTAGATCTGAAAGGCGACTCAAGCAATGAGCCAAAAATGCATTCTGGAATATTTCAACAGCTGAAACTATCTGCTCTTTTCCAGACGAATTGATAGCTGGTAACACTCCTTTAACATCTGTGTCATGTGAAATTCTTTCAAGTAGATTCTCTATCATGGAGTAAAGCTTTGGATATCCCATTGTAAAAATCTCTTTAACAAAACTTGATGCAGTGAAAGCAGACTTCATTTGGCTTGCAAAAGCCTTTGTAATGGCCTCCCACACTCGATCTGTTAGCATGGGGTCACCTTCCTATGCAGCAGTAGTCAACATCAGAAAATGAGAAAAAAAAATCCAAAAGAAAATAAGAAAGTGGGAACAATAGCAGCTAGAATAAGCATGACCAATGTTCCTCAGTAAGAACTCAATACTGTAAAGTATAATAGATCATGAAGACCCCAAACCCCCTAGGAATTGGGAAGTCCATTGAGTCTGTTCATTTGCACATGGTATAAGATCACAACATTTTTCAAAACCTAGGTAAAATACCTTATTAAAAACACTAAATGCAACTTCTTAGTACAGCCAACAAATTGATCATTTTATTCCACTCTGAACACATACAGAGGAACAGATTTTCAAAAGATTGCATATTGATCTCATCCAATTCAATTCAATCCAATGCATCTAGTGGTGCATTATGCATCAGAATAAAATAGCAAGGCAGGAATTTTTACAATTTCTCAACCCTGCATTCTATACTGCACATTTGAAGAGAGAAAGGTCTTTGACGGTATAATGTTGCACAAAACTTGAAGCCTGTTTAAATAATTCTACATGAATAGAGAAACAACAAGCAATTGACCTTGATCTCTTTACTCCCTCTTCACTTATATATAGGAACCAGGAAGTACAGTATCACACAGCATACCAGGGGAAAAGAAGACCACAAAAAGGAAAGATTTTGGAAGGCTGGCAAATGATTTGTATTGCACGGCAAACTCTTGATTGAGAAAAACAAATGAAATATTACATTCTTGCCTTCTTGGGGTCTCTAACTGTAACATTTATAGATCCATTACACCAGTGCAATAGATTCAAGGATCTTGTCATGTCAGTTGCTTCAGAACAAAATGAACATATTCCTCAGAAATTAACAATTATTGAGACTCAATTCAAGTGTAATCCACAGTTTCTTCCATTTAGGAAGAGAGACGTGCAAAATAATAACTCCCAATATAGGACTAATCAAATCGGATGAGAAAAACTGAAAATATAACTTGTTTGTGCTAACAATTTCTACAAATTCCAAACTTCAATTCAACCACCAAGGTTTGGGTCAAAATTTTGCAAAAGCACAGGGTATTCATTGCACAATTTTATTGGCTGATCGATTCTGGGAGAGAGGCATCCCAATATAATCACAATAGTATTTATCTACGTACAAAACTTGGGCATTCAAAGGACCACCAATGTCTTAGGTACATATTTCCATGGATTTGATCTGCGTCAGATGAAATCCTCCCATGGATAGCTTATACATTTTTTACTAATTAGACAAGGAAATACAATCATATGCGTAATTCGAAAGCTACCTCAAACACGTTATAACTATATTGGTTAATCGATTCTAGGAGAGAAGCACCCCAATGGAATCACAATAGTATCTAGCTCCATACAAAACTTGGACATTTAGAGGACAAAAATAATTTCTAGTGTCATGTGATGAATGCAGATGAGCATATATGAACCAGAGCAACAACATAATATCCTTCTGATGTAAACAAAGAATAGAATAACCAATGAGCCTGACCTGAATGACCTCATCGAGCAACAAAACATGGGTAAATGGATCGCGTTTTTTGGAAAGCACCCTCTGCAAATGCCACACAGCAACAGCAATAGAATGCAACTGATCCATGCAATTCCCCAACCTGTGCCAGAGAGCCTCTCTAGCCTTGGCTCCTCCTCCAATGTGGGGCGTTCCAGAACCCCTAATCCCACCGGGACCAAACCCACTTCCACCAGAAATGGCCTTCATATCCAAAGCGACACTCACACTCTTAGCACCCAAACCCTTATACTTGTTCACCACCTGCTCCACAGTAACCTTTAATTCCCCGAGATTGTAGAAAACCTGCAACCCGGTACCAACCTCGGCCTGATTCAACCCTTCCATTCCGCGTTCCAGAACCTTCATCGCCTCGCTGCGAAGCAAATCACCAGTTTCCCTGACCCAATTCAGCTCTTCGTCGACGGCGTCGATGCCGGCGAGGTCGTACTCGTCGGAGAGGCTGAGGATCTCGAAGTGGAGCTGGGCGGCCTTGGCGAGATCGAGTTTCTCGGGGTCGGCGGCCATGAGGTCGCGGAGCTTCTTGGAAAGGCGGAGGGCGCGGATGGAGTGCTGAAGGAGCTCCGTGGTGCGGTGGAGATTCGAGAGCTGGATGGTCTTTGCCGCGACGGACCGATGAGGGTCGGAGAGCTCGGAGCGGAGGCGGCGGACGGAGGACTGGAGCGAGGAGAGAGCGGATCGGAGGGTGGAGAGGGCGTGGTCCGCGTGGTGGAGGGACGAGAGCTGCGAGAGCAGGTCGTGGTGCCGTGAGAGGACTTCGGAACGTAGCTGGTTCTCCAGCAGGCGGATCGCATGGTGGAGCTTCTCGGCGGTGGAGGCCGGTGAGCCGGAGGAAAGGGCAGCGGAGGAGAATGAAGTGGAGGAGAAGGAAGGGGAGAGGAAGGCGGAGAAGATGGGATCCGAAGCCAGGGAGTCCAGGGCGGAAGAAGTGGGGGTACTGGCGGTGACACCGGTGGAGGAGGGGTTCTTGAAGGTGGAGAGGCGTTGGATCGGAGATGCGCCGGTGGAGACCGACGACCTTGCCGCCGCTGGTGACGCCATTGTGTTTTTCGTTTGCAAGCGAGCGACGAAGGTCCTCTGTACAGACACTAGGATAGTAGTCAGTTAGACTCTATTTCTTTTCTTTTGTTCATGTAACTTCTTGCTTCTGTAATTGTCTTGTGTCTCATTATTATTATTTTTTTTATTTCATAATATTTTATCTTTATTTTGTTAATGATTTTTATTTTTATTTGAATTTAGCATCCTAATTTTTCGATTATCATGGATTTTTTTTTAATGTGAAATTAAGCGTTTATAATTTTTTATTTTTGGATAGTCTGACAAAATGTTATTTTGATTAACGAGTTTTTATATGAAAGTAAGTTTAAAATGATTTAATGAATCCAGTTTGTAAAATTTTTGAAGAATATAAATAAGAATTTGATAACTTTTAGTAGAAAAAATTAAGGAAATAACTTAATTATAATAATTCAAATCTTGTAAAACTAAATTTCAATTCCGCCAAGTCTTTTTTTCCTTATATTAAAATTTATTTTGATTTTCAAATATTTTTTCAATCAATAAGTGGTGAAGACCATAACTTGCTACTATTTTTTGTATGGTATTTGTGGGCTACTATGTTTGTAATTTCTGAGGATGAAAAACTGTCAATAATTAAAATATAGGAACCAAAATATTTATTTTAAAATATAAAGATTAAATCCACGATTAATTAAAAGTACGTAGATCAAAAATATATTTTTTTCTTATGGTCAAGTATTCCAACATGTCAAAGTCTCGTATTACTTGGTTTTTCATGTTTTTAAGTCTTTTTATAAATCATCCTTTGTTTTAAGTTTAAAAACAAACTAGTATAAACATGGATTAGCGTGCACTAGATTGATTAAGTCAACTTGGTGAAATATAAATTTTCTTTATTTGTCCTTAGTGTGTGTGGTAATGCGTCTTATAGACTATTTTTATTTTTGCACTTTTTTTTATTTGATAATGAAATTTAAACGTATGAAAAATGTTATTGTCAAATTTCACATGTTTAGGAAATGTTATAAAAAATATTTTTTTTTATTCTTTAATTTATTTATTTGAACATTTTCAAAAAAATAAACTGTCTTTTTCATCTTAACACATTTTAAAAATGTTTTTTTTTTCTCTTTATCTTTCCATCTTTTAGGTCTTCAACTTCTTAAGTGTTATTACAACTTACTATTCATTATTGGAGGACATTGGCAGGCAAATATTCATTATTGGGAATTATGGAGTACAAAGACATCAAGGTCTAAATCAATTAATATCACAAACAATTGGAAGATTTTGAAACAGAAAACATCTTCCTCCTAAATAAGTTTTGTATGAGTTGTTTAACAAAAAAAAAAAAAAAAACTATTGAAGTTATGACTAAATTACACGCAATGATTGAAACATAAACACAAGTAAATGTCGATGTGAAATATGATCACACAAATTATGATTGAAAATATCAACCAAAAGGAGTGTCAAACTATAAAGACAAAAGTTTTAATTTCTTGAACGGACTAGTGCAAAACAAGACGAATAAAAAAACGTACAATAATAAACTTGTTCACAAAAAAAAACAAATAATAGTTTGTCCTATGCTTCTGACCCCTTTTTCAAGAAGAAGGGCTTCTATTACGTTTGTAGAAAATTATTCACCTTCATGTAATTCACGAAGAACGAAAATTCTCTCAAGTTTAGAACTAATTTGACCAAATGAGACAACGTTAAAAAAGCGATAAATCAAATCAAATTGCAAAAAAAAAAAAAAATTGATTTAATATGACTTGAATTTGATGGTGCCTTCAAATAAATAAAGAAATTTTAAACACCTCTAATAAATTCATTTGATTTATGTCAAATTAGATATTTCTATAAAATGTTTTATTTAACTTATATTCAATGAAATGAAAGCGGGATTGTCTAATTGATTCATATACATTTCTATATATAATTAGCATTCCTTTTCTTTTTTACTCGGACGAATTCATATCACTACGAGCCAACTGATCAGATATTATTTTAATTAGACAAGTAATTCATTTCCATTCACTTCACACGACATTTAAAATAAAACAAAATTATATAATGTCTACAAGTTCACCCAAGTCATCCTTTGAATATTAATATAGATATTGAAATTGTTTCTCATACTATTTTACAATTAAAAAAAATAGTTTCAGGAAAAGACGGAATTTTAATGCTAGGGAAATTTATTCATCAGAACTCATCATTTATACTCTTCTATACATAAAATGGTTTATCATATCATATCTTCCATTTTGGTCTAAAATTAAGCTTTCAAATTATAAAACAGAGTGAGAAAAGCTAAAGATGAAATCTACAGTATAATAAAGCAGAAAAGACGATATTGCAAGCTTAATTTCTGTACGTATTCTATATTTTCAATCAGAAATGTATGAATACAATTGAAGCAAAGTAGTGCTGAGAAGGAAAGAATGAAATAACCATAATTGAATAAATTTTTCTATAAATATTTATTAGAGAAGAAAATTAAAAAAAAAAAGATAAAAAAAACTTTTTCTGTAAGATAAAATAAATTTTTACTTAAGTTATAACTATCCTTTTGGATGGAACAAGGCAAAAAGGGTGGTGGTGTTGATGATTCAGAAGTGGCAGCCACAACAAAGATAGAAGAAGCAAAGGGTGGAGACAAGGACTACAGCCTCAGCAGCATAGAGTATTTTGAAAACGACGTTGTCCATGATGGTCGTTTGAAGATCCAGTCGTTTCCACCGAAACGGCCATGACACTTTCTTCAACCACAATTTGCTCTGCTTCTTCTTTTTCTCCATCAAACTAAAAATCTCTCTCTCTATTATGCAATTTGGACACAGAGAATGAGATTATGAGAGTATGAGCTGTTGTGTATATATAGAGTATTAGGATAGGGTAGATGCTTTGGATGCTTTCAAGACAAGGATGTTTGCTTGCCCATTAATAATAGGTTGAACCGTTGAACCCTAAACAAATAAGTAACACTTTATTTATGAACTCTGCTTTTGTCACATTTCTTAATTGCTCCTCCTTCCAAGGTTTTGCTCTCAATCATTACAAAATTGCCCCAATCTTCTTTCCCATCTTTAGTTTCCGTTGTAATAATAATATATTACTAGATTTGGTAAAAGATATGTGAAAGTTCTGAGATATTTACTTTTCATTAGAAAAATTAGACTTTTTTTTTTTTAGTTTAGACCTTTTAAATGAATCTCACTATATAAAGGATTTTGTTTCTTACTTTCAGTTGGGAGATACCCAAAATAAAAATAAAAATAAAAATGTGAAAATGTTGGTAAAAAGAATGGAGTTGTTGATTTGAATGTGTTGAATTCAAATTTGTATTGGAGAGTTGTTGGGGTATGAGAGGGCGTATTGAGAATTAAAAACTATTTAAAGATGAAGGGACAGTAGTAAGATAGTTATAACTTAGACGAGGAATGAGGCAATGAGATAGGTGTCCACAATCACTATTTTGATATTACATTTTAGTATTTTTACTCGTTTTGTTCGTCAAAATAAATAAACTAACAGTTATGTAACATTGAGTATGGCACAGTATTTTTATATAATAGATGTAAAATGTAAAAGAAAAATAAGGTTTAAAATCGACTTTACTCAAAATGAAAATAAAATAACTTAATGTATTGACTAATTAATTGAAAATAAGTGAATAATTAATTCTATATCAATTTGATTTTCTATAAAATACTGTATATCATGTGTCACGGAATGAGAAAGAAAGGAAATTTATTAATTGTTATTTCATTTTTTAGAGTCTTAATTGTATTTTTTTTTATTTTTTAGTAATTTTTTAATAAATTAATTTGACATATTTTATTTTTATTTTTAAAAAAAATATTAATTTTATCTTTCGATATTTGTTTGTTAATTATTGATAAAAGTTGAAAGTAAAATTTGTGAAAAGATAAAAAAAATAGAGATAGAATTTGTCAAAAAATAAAAAAATTTGAAATAAAAATATAATTATATCAACATGTTAGTAAATAACAAAAGATAAAATTAATTTATAAATTTTAAAAAAATAAGAAGTAAAATATATTAAATTAATTTGTTAAAAATAAAATTCAGTAAAACATAAAAAGTTAAAAGTAAAATTTGTAATTAATTTTTTTAAAATGAGTATTTTAACTTATAAGATATTAGTAGAGGAAGCATATCATAGGAGTTATTAAGAGTAATAATGAAAGTATTCGATTACAATTATTAGATTAAAATTATGGATTCAAGTTGCATTTTTAAATACAATTCACGCATTTCTTTCAACAAAAATTATAATTCACGCATAATCTTTTAAAAATCTCACGCGAGCTTTAATTAAAAAAATAAAAAAAATCATGTGAGATATATAATCATAAATATATAATTAAAATCTTTAATTTTAATTTTATGATTTTAATTAAATATTTTTATTTCTCACGATAATTAAATATCCCCTTTAATAAACTTTCTACTAGCACGTATCTACATGTACTTTTTAATTTAAGTAAAACTGAAAATGTAAATTATATTTACATTTACAAGAATGAGTAACTTATATTTACAAAAAATATTTTAATAAAAGAATTACTAATGTCTAAGATTAAAAGGAAACTTATATTTACAAGAATAAGTATAATTAATTCAAATAAATAAGTTAAAAGAATAAGTAAATTCTATTTACAAAAATATTTTAATAAATAATTTTAGAGTACAAGTTACAATGACTAAGACGAAAAGGGAAATTTGAATATAAAAAGAAAGATGTAAAAGTAATTGAAGTTAAAATTTTGGTCCAAATCATAAATATCTTGCACTGCAAGCAAGAGAATTAACTCTCTAGATGAATTGTTTTCCTCATATACACAAAGATGACACATTTTTTAAGAAAAATTAGGCATATACTGCCCGTTAGAAATTAAAGTTGAGATTTGAGGAGAAAAACTATCAATATAAAAATAAAATTTAAAATAATTGATAACTTCATAATTTTAAAAATATTAAATAATTATAAAGTCAATTTTTATAATAAAATATATTCTCAAAATGAGAGTTTTAAATTTATAATATAGAGGTTGGTAAATGAACGGGGTCAAATCACATTAAATTATGTTTGTAATATTTCTGTTAAATTTTTCTAATTTCTGAAAAAATTAGTTATTATAAATTTTTAATAATAATTCATTTTATTGATATTTAAAATAATATTTTTTATCTTGTATTAAATAATATCGTCATAAATGAAAATAAAATGTTATCGTTTAATAAAATAAAATAAATTAATAAAAATAATTAATTTACGAATCCATAAATAGGTTTGGAGTTTAATGACAAAACAATATTGTTTTTTAAGTTTGAAATAACATGTGTCATTACTTAATACTTTGTAATTATTTACTTCAGTTACAAAATTATATTTACGGAAAATAAAGAATTCAAATTTAAATTAACATATTTTAAAAACCAAATGAAACAATTAGGTATGTTAATTTGAATCAAAAAATTATCATATCAAAATCTAACTATATTTAAGACAAAAAAATGTATAGTAATAAATTTACAAATTTATAATAATAATTTATCATTATTATGAATTATAAATAAATTTACCAATTTATTCACATGTTTAAAGTACACATGATAAATAAAGAGAAAATTTTAAGATTTGAATTGAACGTGTATAGATATTTGAATATCACGTGTCATTAATGGTGTTTTGTAAAATTTAGTTTAATTACAAATTATAATTATATTATTTTATCATTAATAATATAATAAATAAAATAAACAGTCAACATCATTTATTTATTAAAATAACTTATGATATTTATCAATGAAAATCATTAATTTAATATTAAAGTTGTATTTAAAAATGACTAAATTCCAAATAAAACTAATCTAGGTAAAATTAAGAACAAAATTTATTTAGATAAATAATTTGATAACAAATATTATGATATGTCTTTGGAAATCAAATTAATTTCAATCCATAAACACGAATCAAATTAAATGTAATTAAATTGTCTTATAATGACTGATCACAAAAATTGTCTTATAATTTCAATCAATTATGCTTCATATTATTTGAATTGAATCACGTATATAATTACAAATGAAAAATACAATTTGACTAATTGAATACATTAATATATAATAAATAAAAATATATAATTAATGTAATTAATAAATATGTAATTAAACTAATTATCCTTGATTTTTGTGAAACTTAAACATGAATAATTAATGTTTTATTTTAAAAAATAATTTTATTATTTCTCTATAAATTATGAAATTAAAAAATATATTACAACTAATTTCTTCTTCTCCAATGTCTTTTTCTACTTATTTATAAATATTTTACATTTTACTCCAAACAAATCAATTATAATTTTTTCACTCAACGGATTTTCCACTTTGCTTTTGCATCTTTTTGTTCTCTACTTATTAATTTTATTCATATAATAGTTTTGCTACTTATTTTCCATTTCACATAAATGATTTTCTTATTTTATTGAAATGTTTGATATGCATGCCCATTGAAAAATATATTACAACATCTTCATATTATATTATTGTCAATCCACTAAATTTTAATTTTTTTATTACAAGTTCATCATCTAAAAATATCTTTTGTTGGATGGAAATTTAAGATAATAACAAATAAAACTCAATTTTAAAAAATAAAAAAAATATTTTAAAAAATAATAATAAAACTCAATGAAAATTTTTATTTACGGGATGTTAATTGACGTAGAAATGTAATAATTATAATAAAACATAACTTTATTATATAATTAATTGTAACATTTTTTTCATTTAAAAATGATTCTAAGTCATTTTATTTTCAATTTTAGAAAACTTGAAAATATAAAAGCAAGTGGCAGTTATCAATGTAACAAAATTATTGCAAAACAAAATATGTATCGACTAGGTTTTAATTAGTTCTTATATGACCTATTACATTATATGAGATGTTGAATTTGTCATATTTATACATGGTATTATTTGAGTTATTTTTATACTTTTTCTTAACTCAATAAAATATGGATGGTGATTTCTAAAAAAATTATGGGAAATTATCCATCTTTTTATAAATTATAAAAAAATTAAAAATAATCTTAAAATATAATAACAATTTGATATTATGATCTTGAAATGCAATAAATATTTTGTAAATTTTTTTAATTAATTTTTAAATTTTTGGATGTTTTATGATTATTTTTTATAAAATATTTTTGAATGAATTTTTAATTTAATTATTATTA
>JAMLFT010005888.1:0-16907 GCA_026544285.1 Pachyrhizus erosus
AATTATTAATAAAAATAAAATTATATAATAAATAAAAATATTATTATATAGTATTAAAATTATCAAAATCATTTATAGAAAATATTAAAGTTAATAATTTAACTCTTTATTAAATGAAATTAATAATATTATAAAATTTAAATATCAATTTAATAGTCTAAAAAAGCTCAAATAAACTTTTCTATATATAGAATAGATCGATAGATATGTTTAACTTTAATGCAATAAATATATTCTTATGATTTGTTTGTTATTGTTAAAATTTTAGGTTAGATTATCTTAACCTAACAATTATGATAATTTAAAAAGTATTTTTTTCATTTTAAAAACTTAGTTTACATTTTTGTATTTTTTATGAAGAAAAGTATTAGTAACATTTGACAATTTTTTTAATATATTCTTTCATCGATTAAAATTTATTAAAACTTATACAATAATAAAAGATGTTTATAGAATAAGGAGAGAATCTATGTAATTTTGTAATTTTTTAATTAATGATAAAAAAAATATGTTAAAAAGAGAGTAATAAAAAGAAAGTGTATTATTAGCATTTTTTTATGAATTTGTGAAAAATTAATCTATCTAAAAAATCATATGCATGTAAAAATAATTTACAAATTACTTAATTTTTATTATTTTATTTTATCTAACTATGTAATAAGGAACATTTCATAGTAACACTTGTTCACACTTCTTTTTTTACTTTTTTCTTGTCATCAATCATGCCAAGTACTTATTTCTATGATCTTCCAATTTCTCTTTAGATATATACAACAAAGATTGATGTTCTAAGAAAAAAATAATACATAACACTTATGTATTATTAGACACCTAAAAATAGATAAAGAAAAAAGAGAAAAAATATACATACAATAAATCATATAACGTGAAAAAAAAAGAAAAAAATAAACCGTGTGATCAATTAGGTATAATACAATGTAGAACGTGTATGTATCATCACTATCACATGAATTGCTGCCTTTAGTAGAAATTAGATGTTAATTATTAGCAATTCTTCGTTGATAGATAAAATATAACACCCCCACTTAAATCCAAATTCATTAAAGAATTAATGAATTTTTGAAAATTCATTAATTCTTTAATGTGATTTTAGAGAATCTAATGCAAAATTAAATAGTCACTAAGTTAATTAGCATAATTATTCCTAATCGTCTTCATAAGGGTACCACTAGAAATCTAACTTATCTCAAGAAGAGTGCCTTTATTTTCGGGTGCTAGTTCAACACCAACACCATTTCCCTTGGGGTAATGGAAACAACTCAGCCCATCACTAATGGCACTGCAGTGGCAACCATGTGAAAAAGTTTTGCTTCATCAGAAGGAGTCATCACCATCATGTTAGGGAGACATGTCTTAAAAGTGACATCAAATGCACCACAGTGTGTGCAACCATAAAGTCCAACTAATGCAGCAAATGTTAAAGGCAACTTCTGTAAATTCACATCATGTACCACCTTGGATTGTACCGACAACACATACTTAACATTGACTACAAAGATAACAATAATATACATTAATCAGGTCTAGACCATTGCATCTTGTTATCCTTAACTGATAATAGGGATCCAAAAAATAATTATACAAAGATGAAGATGTTGAGAAAGAAGTTATCTTATACAATATACATTTTATGTTTTTGTCTTTTATTTTTAAAAAAATAATAATATCTTTATTTTATATTGTATTATTTTATAAAGAATTTACTTGAATGTATTATATTTTAAATTTTAAAACTACTTATATGCATATATGTTAGAAAATTATAATGATTTAACGATAGAAATAAGGATGATCAAATGAGCTTTTTTATTATATTTTAATGATATTATTAAAAAATAAATATTTAATTTAATTTATTTATTTAAGAACAACATTTCTTAATATTTGTTTTTAAGTGTAATTATTATCAACATGCACATCAAACTTTTTCATGGTATAAAAATTAATCAATTTATTATATTTTTTACGATACATGATTTTATTAAAATTAAATGTATTATCATATGTTTTTAAACTAATGATGAGTTAACAATATTTTTAAAAATTTTAAGTTATTAGGTTTTATATGAAAGCTAAAAAGGTGAGAATTAATTCTTTATTTAATTATCAAATTTCAAATTATTTCATAAACTTTTAGAATAATAAGAAAATTCGTTATAATAATTAAGAGTGGTACACTTTACATCTCCATAGCAAACTTTGTTAAACCATGTCATATTCCTAAACTCTTTTTTATGTTTTTTTTAGTGAATATTAACTTCTTAAGTCTATAAGTTTGTAACTTCATAATTAATTATGTCACACAATAATCAATTATACCTTCTATTAAAACCACTAAAAATATTAAAGAGCAACTCCATAAAGAAGATGACCAATGGTGGTGTCAAATTTTAATAGTACCAAATACAAGGTTATCTTTGTCAAATGAAAATAATATTGAAAATTTTCATGCAAATCTTTACTATAGAACATGAAACTCTAAAATCGTAGGACTCATTAATTTTTTATATATATTTTATTATCACTTTCACGTTCTAAGCAACTCCAAATTTAGTACTTTCTTTCTCTTCTCCCTTAACTAAATAGAGTGTTAGCATCTTAAAAACTATTTAACTTTTCAAAAACCTTATTTTAATTTTAACTTCTCTAGAAAATAATGATTTTAACTTAATAAACTAATAAATAAATTACAATAATACTCTATAAAAAATTTTGAATTACACAAACATCTTATTTTTTTAACCATTATAAAAACTTTTTTTTAAGTTGTGTTAATATAATATATAAAAAAATATCAGTGTAATTTTTTTGTTAATATAATATATAAAAGAATATAAGTATAATATTTTCAAACATTAAGAAAAATTAATATAAAAATAATGAAAAATGATATTAAATGTAATTTATGTAAAATATAAAAATGTTACTATAATTTAATCTAAACTAATTTTATCTTATAAAAAAATATTTTCATAAATATTTATAAAAAGACTTGTCTAAACAGACATATCATTCATATACTTCTTTCTCTTTCTTCTCATCCATATACTTCTTTCTCTCTCTTCTTTCTTCTTTATAAGTATCAATACGGGAATATACATACATCATTTGAACAAATGTATAAAAGGTTTCTTCTCGATCAGATTAGGATTAGAAAAGTCAGAAATTGTTAACAGTTAAGAAGTGGGCATGACAAGTGCTTTTTGAATTGACTGATTCTTGTAATTTTTGCATTATCCATGATTGTTCATGGAATGAGAGGTAGTTTAAAGATCGTAAGTGAGTAAATGCGAAAATCTCACAATATCAATAATTTTTTTTGAGTTCGCTTTTTGCACAAAATTAACGAACATGTTTACGTATATCTTGAGAAACATTTTGAATGACTAAGATGTAATGACTTATCAACATCCTCTATCACGATCAAGTGTCGTCTCATAGCCAAAAGTACGTTTCTATCAAAATATGAAAGAACACTGCCAGTTACCTGTGTTTGGTTAATCGTTTAACCATTTGTTGGCACTGTTATTTGTCAATCTGCATGTTCCATTTGTATTATTTTTATACAAACATATTTGTATGAATCACGCTATTTTGTACATTGCAGGGTATGAAAACTGAACCCTTTTTGCATTTCTTTTATGTCATGACCTCTAATCCCTCCCTAGTTTGTCCAAGTAAATTGAAAACTGTTGCTGCTATGTGAGATGGTGTAAGACCAGCTGCATTCAATTGGTCAGCAGGCGATCCATGGTCAATATAACAGTCAGGAAGAACCATTGGCCTCCACTGCAGTTGTCAATTAAAGCCACATGAGTTTTCAGCAACTAGTTAAATGTTCACATAAAATTCAAAGATGTACATATTACAATACAAAAGAAAAGCAGGTATTATGGGTCAAATTTTATTAAAAGATTCTTACCTTCAATTTTCCATCAAGAAGGCCATCAAGGGCCATGAACTGTACAACATGTGATCCAAATCCTCCTATTGATCCTTCTTCCACAGTGATCAAAACCTCATGTGATTTTGCAAGGCTGCGAATAAGGGAACGGTCCAATGGCTTGCAGAATCGTGCATCCGCCACTGTTGCACGCAAGCCATGATGTTCCAACAAGGAAGCTGCAGCCACACAATTCTGAACAGCTGATCCATAGCCCAATAGGGCCACTCTTTCCCCTTCAATTAGTATCCTACCTTTCCCAATCTGTTAAAATGTCACAAATGTTAAGCATAAATGTTCCTGACCATCAGCATAAGAGTACCACTAGAATTCTAACTTACCTCAAGAGGAATGCCTTTATTCCCTGGTGGTAATTCAACACCAACACCATTTCCCCTCGGGTATCGGAAACAACTGGGTCGATCATTAATGGCAGCTGCAGTGGCAACCATGTGCAAAAGCTCTGCTTCATCTGAAGGAGCCATCACCACCATGTTAGGGAGGCATGCCATAAAAGTGACATCAAATGCACCACAATGTGTGGGACCATCAGCTCCAACTAGTCCGGCTCGGTCCATTGCAAATCTTACAGGCAGCTTCTGCAAATCCACATCATGCACCACCTTGGAATGGACACAGAACACATATTTAGCATTGATTACAAAGATAACAGTAACTCAACATGTTTATCGTTAACTGATAATAAGCCACCAAAAAAATTATGAAAAGACAATGATGTTGAGGCTTGAGAGACTTATTATATTATGTTTACCTGGTCATAAGCTCTCTGCAGGAATGATGAGTAAATTGCACAAAAAGGCTTAAGACCTTCACAAGCCAGACCTGCTGCAAACGTAACAGCATGCTGTTCTGCTATCCCCACATCAAAGCATCTTGTAGGGAAACGGCGAAGGAAGAGATTCATACCGGTTCCACCACCCATTGCAGCATGAATTCCAACAATGCCTTTGTCAGCTTCCGCTTCTGCAATCAAAGCCTCTGCAAAGTATGTTGTGTATGCTTGGGTGGTAGCCTTGGCTTTGAATTGTTTTCCAGTTGCTGGATCAAACTTAGTAACTCCTGCAAAATCAAACAAGTTACATACCTTTCACGAATATAGCACATCAAAGATTAGTTGTGCTTTCTTTAAAAAGTGTGTTCTCAATAGAAATAACTCAATAGAAAACATCTTCAATCTTTTCTTAAAGTTGATAAATATCATTTTTATCAAGGCATGGTGGTGGACAGAAAGCATCCAAAGTGACAGATTAAGATTGAATGAGAAAAACGTGATGCATTTATTTGGTGCGTCGAGTCAACGAAACTCAAGAAATATATGTAATGCCTCATTTACCATGATACTTGTCTGCTGCTCTTTCTGCATATGGGTATCCACGGCCTTTTTCAGTGACGACATGGATCAGCACAGGACCAGTTGTTTTAGTACTTTTAACTTCATTGAGAATGGCAACAAGATCATCTATGTTATGACCATCAACGGGACCTATATAATAAAGTCCAAGCTCTTCAAATAGTGTTGATCCAGAACCGCTGATCATGCCACGTGCATATTCATCAACTTTTGCAGCTAACTCATGCATTGGGCCACCAATTTGTTTAGTGACTCCCTGCAAAAATAAATCTCATTTTGTACAGAATCAGTTTCACTAAGTCCTTGATTGAGACACGTGTGAGTTGAATTGCTTAGTGCTCACCTTAGCAACCTCTCTGAGTTCTCTAAGAGGTCTGTTTGATTGTAACTTACTGAGAGCACTACTCAACGCACCTACAGGAGGTATGGGACCATCAAGATTAGCAGTTGGTAGGGAGACCTGCTTGTTGTCATTTAAAATAACAATCATGTCGGAATCAAGATATCCAGCATTGTTCATGGCTTCATAAGCTTGACCAGCCGTCATGGCACCATCGCCGATAACAGCAATCACATTATTCCTGTCTCCCTTCAGATCCCTCCCAACAGCCATTCCTGTTTATGCAGAAAAAAAATGTCAAAAGTTAGAGCCAAACCACAAAATCCTATTGCGCATTACTGTCAACAAGTGGTGTAATTGTAGCATAATATCATCTTGGATATATATTTAAAACCATGTCGTAGGCCTAAAAGGTTGAGCTTCAAGAAGAGAGATTATTTCTGACATATTAGACTCAACTGAATGAACTGATTGATTGAATTACTTGTCAATTTAAGAATAAAAGTGAAAATTCTAATTTCATATCCAGGATTGAAATAAATGAAATAGACTACGGCATTCCTTTGTGCTGAAGAAAGAAATATCTATAAAAATGTGATCTTCAATAATTTCTTGAAATTATGCTCAATCTCAATCCCCAATTAAACTTTTGGGAGTAGAGCCCACATCAACTCCCAAATTTATAATTCATGTAATATTCTTTGACTAATTGTTTGCCGAAGCTAAGTCCAGAAAAATTCTGTGCTAAACACAAACAGCAAATAAAAGAATTACCCAGTCCTGCTGATATTGTTGTGGAGCTGTGCCCAGTGCCAAAACAATCATAATCACTCTCAGATCGTTTTGTAAACCCTGCTAATCCATCTGTCTGCCTCATGGTATGCATCCTATCCCTTCGACCAGTGAGTATCTTATGTGGATACGACTGCAAAATTCACACAAAATTGTATAGTTCAGACCAAGTTCCATCCCAAACAAAAGCATTTGAAATACTACCAACATAAAAGAAGATAAAACATCCAACCTGATGACCAACATCCCACAAGATTTTATCCTTGGGAGTATTGAAAATATAGTGAAGGGCAACAGTGAGTTCTACAACACCAAGGCTTGACCCCAAATGACCCCCAGTTCTAGAAACATGGAAAATAACATCAGAACGCAGCTCATCCGCAAGTTGTTTCAGTTCCTGCACCAATGTTCATATTATCAGAATTAAATTTTCACATAACTGTGCCACTTTCTTTTTCCTTGTTGCACAGTAAGCAGCATAAGTCATGTGCTTTCACTCACTGTACCTTAGTAGATAAATTCTTCATATGAATTGGATAGTTTATGGTGTCCAGAAGAGGAGTTGGTGGTTTCTGAGAACAATACTCTCCCATTTCTGATAGTGCTGCACATACCCCATATGGCCTTTTCCTCATCTACATCAATTCAGAACATGACAAGCATTTCTGTCAGCAAATCCCATCTCAATTTTGAATGACAAAACAGAATAACGGGGAAAAGAATGAAAACAAAAGAAGACAAAACTGAGAAACTCTGGCACAGAACCAACAAGTGAGAAAGAAATGAACGAGGAGCAAGAGAAAAAGCAGAAGTGAGTTCAAAGCAACAGTCCTCTTTGAACAAATATGAATTGCTTGCATGAATAAAACACATGCATGTCCTAACCTGGTTGAGTCTGTGTTGGGATTGTGTGAGCAGATCTGCACCCCATTGAGAGTGAGAACCTAAAGCCAAAGGGGTTGGTGTTTTAGGATCAAAAGGTGTTGTTTGTCTCAGATGGAGAGGGAATGAGAATGCACAGAGAGCCATGAGTGAAACAAACAGAAGAGTATAAGAGAATGAGATTATGTGAACAGTGGATGTGTGACTGTGTGAGTAACAAGGTGGGAGAAAGGTGTATTTCACAACAGCAAGTGGAATTCATGAACAATGACGAATATAAATAAATACTGAAGGAGAGAGGACGTGTGGTGGAGAGCTTAGAGAGAGAGAGAGACTGGGAACTGGGAAACTAAATGTAGGAAAAAAAAATTATCCTCAAGAGTTTAACATATTACACCAATTAAGTTAAATTAAAAAGTTCACTAAAAATTAATTTTTTATAAAAATTAACCATCGATAGATATTTTACATTAATAATTACAGAAAAGGAAATATTAATTTAAAAATAAAAAATTGAATATCTTTCAAGTATCAACACATTTAATTTAATATCTGTGAAATATCAACGCACTTAATATATACTATATGAAGAATATAGATAAAAATTAGATACAATTTCTTATTTTTAATAATTTTTAATTGAAATCAGAGTTTTATTTTAATAATTTATCTTAATTTTTAATACATTTTTTTTCACAAGCGACTGAAATTAAATTCCATTTCGGATTAAATAAAAATATAAAAAAAAAATTGTATCTAAATTTGATGGAATATAAATAATAAAAATAGTAAAAGAATAGGGTAAAAGAAATTCTCTACTTTTCTGAGATTAAATGTGTCTGTCATGTCTGTATTGTGTTTGGGTGGAGGCATTCACTTCTCCTATTGGGCCACGTCAGCAACGGATAGATTCACAATAAATCATTCGTAAATACTAAATATCAAATATATATATCCACACTAAGTTGGTGAATCCAGGATATGAGAATGATATGTTGATATCTTTCAGTTGTCTATTTTCGTGACTTAGGCATTGTTATGGTCAGCGTTATGCACTTACCATGCCCATGTCTTTTTCTGAATTCCAGTTTTCAGATTATGGCAAAAAAAAATCATCCTTTCATTTATTTCAGTGAATCACATGCAATGTTACGTGTGTTGATCTAAGTTCCTTTCAATTTTTTTTTTAAGAATCAGTACCTTTCAAATTGAATAAACGTTTAAAATAAAAAATAATTAACATTATAAAGTATTTTAATTTAAAAATAAATGTTATTCCGTGTCTTTAATTTAAGAAATAAAAGAAGAAATATTTTTATTAAGATATATAAAAATATTTTTTTTATGATTTTAAAATGTTTTGTCATATATTTTTTAATTAAATATTTTCTTTTTAATTCCTTAATGAATGTCTTAAGTATATTTGTTAGCGAAATTTTCTAATTTTTAAAAAAATTATATAAATATTTTTAGAAAGATTTATAATCGACCAAACATATTTTAATTATTTAAAGAATTTATAATTTTTAAGATTTATAATTTTTTATAATCATAATTCTCTTGTATGAAAAAAATATAATTAAATCTTAAGATATATTTGATAGAAAAAAAATATTTTTATGTCAGAGAATTCTGATTATGAAAAATTACAAATTATGATTCTTTTAAATGATTAAAATATGTTAGATTAACCATAAATATTTTTATAAGTTTCTTAAAAATTAAAAAGTAATATTATTTTTTATATACAAGTTAATTATTTATCATATTAAATTATCAAATAAAAATAACATGATATCACAGTAATTTGTGAAAAATCTTAATTTTTTAAATTAAATCAAACATAAGAAACAAATATTTTTGTTTTTAAATTTCTAAAAAAATTAAAAATTTTCTTATATGAAAATTCTTATTATAATGTGTGGTTATAAATAATCCTTATGTAAAGCATTATAAAATAAATAATTATATATTTTTTAACATGCTTTTTATTATATTTTTTAGAAAAATTACAAATGATGTAAATCTCATTTATTATTAAACAAACATTATTTAAAATTATATAATTTTTAATAAATTTTAATAAATATTAAAAAATATATTAGAGAACATTTAACTAATATTTTCGACACGATGTAGCTTGTACCCAAATAATTTTGTCACCTAATTTTGATCTCTTTACATAAATACATAAATAATAATATCGTTCTAATTTTGGTCTTTTTACATAAATACATAAATAATAATATTAACCTACTCTTAGTCTCTTAACATAAATACATAAACAATAATATCGTTAAAAATGACAATAAAAAATTAAATTCATAAATATTTAATTGAACTTAAGTTGATTTTAAATAAAAATAATTTAGATTTTAATATAATTGAGTTCACTTTTTAAAATTAAAGTGAAGAATAGGGATGATAATTTCTATCCGACTCCTTAAAAAATTAAAAAAATATTTTTATTTATAAGCAAATATTTGAAATAAATGAATTGTGAAGAAGAAATAATTATATTAATTAATTTAAAATAAAAATAATAATACTAAAATTGTTTGATAGTTATTAAACAAATATGTATTAAGTTTAAGAAATGTATATAAAAAGTTAAAAAAAAAAACATAAAATTAGTATTTTGGAACAAAGGTAGGGTGAAAAAACCCAATTTCCATCCAACATGAAATGAATTGAATATCCATTTTTTATCTCATGGCAAGAATCAAAACAATAGTTAAAAAATACAGTGAAAAAGTCCAGAATGAGAATAGTGAAGACAAAAGATGCTTCCAACACGATATCAAACTTGCGTATCCACACGTAAATATCTATAATCTATAAATGTGTATAAAGAGAATATTAAATTTTGATATTCAAACTTTTAATCCAATTTTATTCTTATAACTATCTTCATAAACTCTTTTTTATCATTATAATTACACTCTTCAAACAACTCATATGAATATTTATATTATATCTTATAAACTATCCACTTTTATTTTTAAAAAAATTGTGAGACACGGAGAGCCTTTTCCTATTATAGAATATATCAATTTCAATTTTTATGATATTTAATTTTAACTCACCTGACCTGTTCAAATTTAATAAAATTCAATAACATTTAGTTCAGATAACAAATTTTTATTTTTATATCTGTAAATCCAATTACCTAACCTGTTGACATAGTATTTTATTATTATTATTTATATATTTTATATTTATTTATTTTTTAAAAATTTAAAACAACATCTAAATTTTTGAACCTAATAGACCTGTTCCTACCCAACTCACCATTGATTGAGTTGGTTCGTTAAATTTTAATGAAAAAAATAGACAAATCCAACCTAAAGCAAACCGACAAATTGTAACAAAATTTGACATTTAGCAAAACTCAATCCAATATAGACAACGTACTCTCCTGGTTTTTAAAGTAACCATATTTAAAAATTAAAAAAAAAAAGTGAAATAAACTTAAATACAAATATTATGTAATATTTAATGTAATTGATGTAATGTTTACGAATATGTGTAGATAAAACAATTTTTACTTTATATAGTATTATTTAGTACATTTACTAAATATAGTACATTATTAAAATTAATAATATTACTAAATATTATATTAATTAAGTACAATATATATTTTAAATACAATAAATATAATTATATTTATTAAACATATAGCTTTTCATATTGGTTTATAAATATTAAAATATAATATTAAATAAAAATAACCACTAGAGTATTTAATACGTAATATGTGTATTAAAATATATTTTTATTTTATTTTTTATACTGAAAGAGTTAAGACCACCTTTAATGTAAATTTTCATATATATCCTGCTGTAGCATTAAGGTGTACTTTTTTATTTTAAATATAAATAAAAAGACATTATATATTTTGTTTTTAAAAATAAAAAAATATTAACAAATTTTATTATATTTAATAAGTTTATTTTTAAAATATCTTTTTATTTAATTGAGACTTATTTTTAATGACTATTTTATTTTTTTATATATCAAATTTTAATGAAGAATAATTTTTAAAAAAATTATTTTTTAAATGAAATGAACAAAATTAAATTATCTTAACCAATTTTTTTAATAAATATAAAGTTAATTTTTATTTTTTTATTTATAATAGAGACAAAGGAAGAAGAATGTAACAAAAATAAATATGAAAACAAGTAAAAAAAATGACAATGCTTGATCATACCCAACATTCGGACAATCTATCATAACCATATCCCCTAAAATTCAAGATAATAACTCATAAATCAATAATTAAATTGAACATAAATAACAATTAATTTTATACATAAAAAAGTGAAAAAAGAAAGATAAACCTAACTATAATCTCACTTGTGCATTCTTAATATTAACTCCCTAGCATAGAGTGTTTTGTCAAGTACACATCCCCTGAGTGGAACAAATTCACGGGTGATCTATTGCAAATTTCTTTATACGTACATTTTGTAAAAAAAAAAAAACATAGTTAATAAAATATATTTTAAGACATAAAAATAGAATATATAAATAAATAAAAATATTTTTAATTATAATTATTATATTTATTAATTATTTTGACACGTGCAATTATCAAATATAAAATATAATTAACTTTTATAACTATAGTCAAATATATATATATATTTATAATTGTTTGTACATCTATTTTTTTTAGTTAGAGTGTATTAATAACTTATACTATAAAATTTGGATAAAAAATTAATGAGTTATCTATTTTATTAAATTAAATTTAAGAATATTATAATATTTTATTATTTAATTTATTTTTTTTAATCAATGTTCTCTAGACACTAGCTAAGAAATTAAAAAAAATGTTATTAAAAATTATATGAGAACGTTGTTTAAAATTATAAAATAACACATTTTTACATATTTCAGAAAAAAAATTTAATCAATGTCCTAAGAATATTAGTTAGTATTTGTCTAAAATTTATTGAAATGACAAGGAGCAAATCAACTCGGTCAAAAGAACTCAGTCATAATATTAAAGTTAGCAATAACAACTTACTTTATTCATCAATGAATGCAATTTTAGCATTTTAAAAAAGTCTCACTGTAACACCTTATAAATTTAATACTAAAAATAGTAATGGGAATAATAATTATATATGGTCAAGTAATTCAAAAAGTAATAAATTAAATCACTAAATATAAAATAATTAATCAAAATACAAGAAAACATGATAAATAAAAAGATTAAACAAAAAAAATGATTAAGATATGATTAAATTATAATTAACATAAGTCAAATATTAGTCAATTATGGTCAATAAAAGTTTATGAAAAAGAGTCGACAAGTCAAATAATTAAGAATAATTTAATAAATAAAAATAAAATTAGTATAAGCTTAATAATTAGAGTTTTAAACTTCAAATTAATTAGTTGATGAATCTAAGCCTAATAAAATTAATTAACATGAGAATGTACATAATAAATTATTTTATGAAAATGACATAAAATTCAAGACAAGCTTATACCTAATTTAATTAGGCATCGTATGAGTCCAATTGAAAACAACATTAGAGGTACCTAATTTAATTGGGCATGGTGGGAGTCTAATTAAAAACAAAATTAGAGATACATAAAATAAGGGAGGTGTTGAAAAAAAAAATACAAGGGGAGATTTTGTGTCTTAATAATGAAGATTGTGAGATAAACTCTTCATTAATTTCTAGTATTTTCTCCTACCTCCTGAAACTTCTCTTCTCTCTTTTCATTTTTAAAAATTCCTCTCAAATTTTCAAAATACTCCATCATTAGAATTGTCTCAAATCAAACTATGATGCTAAAGATTCAACAAGTTTTTTATCAACACCTCTCTTCTAGTATTTAGAGCAAAGATCAAAGGAGTATGAGTCCTTATCTCAAATTTGTTTGATGGTTATTTCCATGGTTTTACCATGTATTTGACTCTATTTGTATATGAATTTTATGTTGATTTGGCGAAAGCAATGTAAGAGGATAATGGGTAAAGGGATGATGAATAACTACTAATATTTTTGTTTTTTAAGATATGCATAAATTGATTACATACAATATGATGGTATGCCTAGAGTTTTTAGAGCCTCTGAGTTCATTTGTAATTCTTTTAGATTTTTTTGGACTATATGTTATTTTTAAGTCAATTTTCTTTTAAGGAGGTTAAACCTATCTAAGACTTTAGAAAAATTCTATAAACTTATTTTGATATAATTTTGGGAAATTGGAAGTATGACAATAATGTTTAGGGTATAGGGATACTTTTTGAATTTTATTTTATTTAATTATGAGATTTTACTATTTTTAACATTTGTCTTGTTAAATTACTAGCAATTTGTTTGGAAGATAAAATAAATGTTAGAAATTATAATTTGAAAATTTTATTGTGAGTTTATGATGCCATTTATATGTCTATTGATAATTTATTTAAGCTTTTTGAAACTTGTTTAGTATTCATTAAAAATGAATAGTCGAATGTTCTATTTTAGACAAATAACTTTGAGAAAATATAAAATGATGGTAAAAAAAAATTATTTGGATTTGAGAAAAATCATAAGAAACTCTAAGATATTAAATATGAACTCTGTAAAAATTTAGAACCATTGGACTTAAGCAGGTAATTTTAATATTTTTTATAACAAAAAATAATTAATAGGGAGTAAGTAAAAATAGTTAGAAAACCTTATTAAATGTTAGAAATAAATTATGATGATTTTTATTGTGGATAATATGTGACAAAAAAACTACACTTGCTCAATTTCATGACCAATTAAAATGATTTTCTATTTTTCATAATTAATGGACCTTTAATGTTAAGTGGTATGTTAAAAATTATTGATTATAAGTTGATTAGTGGATAATTGTGATGGTCAAACTTTATTACATATACCTTAATTTTGATTATAATTATATGATTAAATTATTGAGTTTGATTGTTCATTATTAACTTTTTTTTATTATGGATCTTGAAGACCAGGAGAGAAAACCATCAAACAATATGCATTGTATGCTCAAATACAATGTGTGTGAATTGAATAATTTTGGATTGTTGGGCAAATGCACTCCCAGGAATAGAGTGCATTTAGTAAAATGGAAGAACCCCAAGTAAATGATTTGTTCACCGCGAAAGGTAGTGAATTAACAGAAAAAACATATCGTGCGAATATAATAATGGAATGGGATAATAAATAATAGGAATTAAAGTCTATTCATAAAATAATCATGAACATGACGGAAGACAAATAGTACGTGATAGATGCAAAAGATTACGATTTGGACGAAATTCATAAGTAACGATGAAATTTATAAAACTTTTTAAAATGATAAATTATAAATGATATTTGTAATGGGGTAACAAAAATTGATGTAAACTTGTGATGTTTTAGATTATTATGTTGGTCAATACATACAAAATAAGAATAATCATTTTCAGTGAGTTATACGTAAATAATGAAAATAATGATGTTCAATATAAGATGAGATGTAACAAAAATATAATAGTCCTTCAAGGTGACGTACCATTAGGGTGATCAAGATTCACAACGACACTTTAGAATGTGGCATTGACGATAAGACTATCATTATGATTAGCGTCAAATATTGAATCATGGAAGGTGAAAATGAGGTATATCCTCCATTGTATATTGGCAAGTATATGTGTGTATTAATAGTCGTTGTTGTGTACTAAGAGCATGAAATATTACACAAACTCATATTTAATAAGACTAAATAAGGGTTTCGAGTTGAGAAGGCAATTTTCGAAGCTTGTAGGGATGATATGACAAACGAGTACTTGATGGATAATTTAATTACAGGTTGACGAACAATGGGGATGTAACACCAAATTACTAGGAGTTTCACATAAAGCCGACTTAACAATCTCAACTGAAGCGAGATAATTTCGATTGGTGGAAAATTCTACCTGTAACGAGGTGAAGGAAGGGACTACTGATAAGTTATTCCACTTCAAGTAAAATAAGACCATTGAGTTTTTGGAATTTCAGTGGTAGTGAATCCGTATGAAGTAAAGTATGAACTAACTAATTAAATTTGAACGTGTAGGATTCAAAAGAAAGTATGTAAGAAAGATATGTTTGTGTTTGTGATTTGATTATTTGTGTGAGGTGAGAACTCACTTATGCATTTTATTTTTTAGATGAAAGTGTTTCAATGAGATAAACAACAATGAAATGAGATGATTACTGCAAGCATTATTGACGTGGATAAAATAGTTCAAAAAGATAAAAAATCTATAATGAGATTTTACGAATTTTTGTGAAAATATGAAAGTTAGATTTTATCAAATCACTGTTATGAGTTTTAGTTTTTTATTTAGAAGATGATAGATTATATCTTTATTTTATGTCATATTATTTTAATAAGAGTTGACTCAAATGTATTATATTTTAAATTTCAAAACTACTAATGTGTATTTGTGTGGGTAAATTATAATGGTTTAATGATTAAATGAGTATTTGTTATATTTCAATATTATTGAAAAACATATATTTTACTTTATTCATTTATTTAAGAACGATGTTTCTTAATATTTATTTTTATGTGTAATTGTTATAAACATACACATGAAATTCTTTTATGATGTAGAGATTTATAAATTTATGATATTTTTCACGATACATGACTTTATTAAGAATAATTGTATTGTTAAATATCTTTAAATTAATAATAAATTAATGAGGATAAATAATATTTTAGAAATTTTTAAATTATATAATTTCATATGAAAACTAGAAATGTAAGAATCAATTATTTATTTAGTTAAAAATTATTTTTAATTATCAAATTTTAAATTATTTTATAAATTTCTAATAGTAAAAAATTTATTATAATAATTAAGGAGGTTATACTTACCATGAATGATGTTCTCACTTTTTTTAGAAGATACTAAAAGATTTTATCTTTTAATAAATAATGTTATTTTGAAAGACTTGAAAATATATTTATTAAATTAAAAAATAAAATAAGAATATTTTAATAAAAAAATTCATAAATATTATTTTTTCGTCTCAAAATAATTACAGTTTCAGTATTTAAAAAATATATCAAAATGATTGATATTTTCAAATTTCAATAAGATATTAATATATTTATTTTAATTTGTTTACCTAATAAATATTATTATCTTAAAAGGCTTAATAATATATTTATTAAAATTAAAAAAATAAAATATTTTAATAAAATTATTTTTAATAAATATTATTTTTGAAATACTTATTTTTCTTAATTTATATAAAAATCTTAAATATCGATGATAAAAATACTTTCTTAAAATACATACTCTTCTTAATCTATGTATAAAAATTTTAATCATAAATATTTTGGAACAAAAGTAAGATACTAGTAAAAAGTTCTTAAATAGAAAACACAAAAATTCAATAATAAAAGGACAACTAAAAAGGTATTACTCCATCCGTCCTATTGTAACTGTTATATAAAAAAATTATTTCAAAATAATTATATTTTTAATTTTTAATATAATATTAATTATTTTTATTTATATATTTAATATAATTTATTTAATATTATTA
>JAMLFT010005889.1:0-16901 GCA_026544285.1 Pachyrhizus erosus
TTTGTGTTAAATAATTTCAAATGAGTATTTTTACTTGCTTTCAAAGATTTTTTTTTTCTATTTCTCAAGGTTAAAAATATACTACTTTTTATCATTAAAATATATTGATAAACTCAGAGTTGTTCCCCCTTACCTCTGTTATAGAATTATCTTTAATAGAAAATACTTGTGATCTTTAAAAAAATACCTATTTTTATGTTTTCCTTTGAAGAGAATTTCAAATAAATAGAGTAATTCAACCATTGAATCCTAATCTTCTTTGCCCATTCCTCCTTGTTGTTCGCTCATTATTCATTTGTGTCCATTGCTTACTCATTATACATTGCTAGGCTAGTTGCTGGCTGGGTACTTTTCGTGATGGGAATTGCAAGTTTGCTTTCAGTGCTGTAGGAATAAATCCCTATTTATTTCATTAGGTTTATTTGGAGAAATTTCTTTGAAAACACTTTTAAAAAATATTTTAAAAAATAAAATAATTTTTTTATAAGTTAAAATTAACTTATGTATAAAATAATTGATAAAAAATTTTCTCATATCAATTTTTTTTAAAAATAATTTTTAATTTATACATAATTTAATTTTAAGTTAAAGAGAAATTTATTTATTTTTCTTATTTTTTCTAAAAATATTTCTGAATAAGTTATCATAATATGCCATGGTAAACCCTTTGTGTGCCAAATGCATTTACTTACCTTCTGATAATAATAAATTTTTTTTATGCAGGCTTTTGAGGGCATTTCAAATAATGAGTAATTTAACCAACGTGCCATAATTTTCTTTGCTTATTTTCCCTTATTACTCGGTCATTGTTCATTATTATAGTTATTTCTCACTCATTGTTGATTGTTAGGATAGTTGTTGACTGGGTGCTTTAGATAATTGGGAATTCTCGGTTTGCTTTTATCGAATCAATTCATGTTTTTTTTTTTTTCAGCTCAAACTTTTGTATACAGGACATCTAATACAACTCTAGTTATAGATGTTTAGAGTTGAAAAAAGCTGTAAGACAATAAGAAACATAATTTTGTGAAAAAAAATTATTTACTTTTACATTCTCTCGAAAAATTATATCTTTTTTTCCTCTAAAATAAATAAATTTAAATATGCATTATTTAGCTATGAAATGAATCAAGCGAGCTTGTAAAATTTTAGTTAATTTTGTTAACAATTGAATAATTTAATTTTTTTTGCCAGGACTAAACTTGTTAATACAAACTTAATTTCATGTTAATATATTTAATATTTAATATTAATAAAGTAAACTTAAATAACTCGTGAATATAGTTTATTAGAAAACACATTGAGTATAAAAAAATTACGTTTAAATATGAAAATATAATTATTAATTTCCGAAAATCATTCAAGATTGTTGTTTGTGATGTTAAAAGTCGAATAGTATTTACTAATCAAATGTTCCTCGAGATCATCTTAAATAAACGTAAGGTCCACATAAAGTCTCAAATTAGTTAGCTTGCAAGAGGCATGTTTAAAAGGACCCATATCGTACAAAAGAAAAAAAAAGTTAGAGGACCCCACTGTCGAGTGTCAAGGCATTTATCCTTTTGAAAATTGAAAGTGAAAGTTATATTTTTCTATTGTAAAATACTAAAATTTACGCTATATGAAACAATTTTTACGCAGGGAAGGTTCAATTCACTCATATCTTTCAAGCTCAGTGTTTAAGGGATTGTAAAGTAGTCAATCAAATAAGTCTATTAAATAAGTCTACTGAAATAATTTTAACATTGGCCTAATAACTTCAAACTTTTGATCCAACATTTCATCAGTGTGATTTCCTTTGATCATCATTCATTCACATACACTTCAAGATTTTATTGAAGATTCTAGAACTTTGACTTTTGAATTTTTGAAATGTGAATGTAAACACAAATAAATTTCATAATATAAATTTTCTTTTAAAGGATAGATCAATAAAATATAAAATATATAAACTTTTTATGTGGATAGAATTAATAAGAGATAACACAAAAAATCAACCATGTCTAATTTAGATAGATGAGTACATTTGTTTCATATGAAAACAATCTTCTAAACAAAATGCATTAATGTAAGTTGTGAAATTTTATCTAAATTTTATCGTTTAACGGGTCAAAATAATAATTTACTTTTTTTTACCATATTTATTTAAGGGAATTTGACCTTTTTTTATATTTTATTATTATTTATCTTCAAATTTTTCCTACATTAAATTTTTTATTTATTTATACGTAATCTTCATTGAGATTACAAATTATTATTAATGAAAATTTGAGGATTTTTTAATTTTTTGACATCTTGATATTCTTACGAATTAATAAATTGTTGATATTTCATTCTCGTTCTTCATCATTTACGTTGCATCAACTTCTAAGATAATTATAATTAGGTTATAATGTAAAAATTCTTTAAATTGTTGGTATATAAATTGTTTACTCTTAATTTAGCTTATTTTAAAAAAAAAACAGTTATTTTTATAAAAAAATTATATCAAATATTGGCTTAGTTAGCCAATATTAAACCATAACCAGGGTACTTCGTTTTAGATTATATTTTCTAAAAGTCATTG
Source organism: Pachyrhizus erosus (assembly GCA_026544285.1). NCBI lineage: Eukaryota > Viridiplantae > Streptophyta > Magnoliopsida > Fabales > Fabaceae > Pachyrhizus > Pachyrhizus erosus. The sequence goes on from JAMLFT010005889.1 coordinate 2,567, forward strand.
TAGATACTAATCTGCATAGGATATTAGAATATCTCTTTCTGCTTTTGTTTTTTTAAACAAAATATACAAAAAAGGAAATTCATTTCCTTCGGAGAAGATGGGCGTATGGGGTATACTTTATTCATTGATATGCCGAATTGCAAATTACTTAAAAAGTTTTGTTTTGTTTTTTTTTTTTGGAAAATGACATACAAAGTTATTAACTCCTTAGAAAAGAAAAGTTCTAAGAAAAGGGTATCCAGGAAACAAAGGAAGAGGATGGGAATAGTGAAAATCCTTGTATGTTTGAAACATTCCATGGCTAATCCAAACAAGCGAAGCGCTAGCTATCTCACTAGTCGCTATCACAAAAGAGAAAGTTAATTAAAAATTTTGGCTTTATTTGAAAGCCCGGATCAATTGCATTCAAAATAGATAGCACATTTTCACATAAGAAAAACTTAATTAAACCATTTTATTAAGAATACTAAAACAACAAAAACATATATTACAGTTTCCAAGAGACACTTCTACTGTTTTATTCTAACAAAAGTAGTGTAAGGTTTGATGTTTTTGATAAAAACAATTGTGCTGGTAGGCAGATACAACTTTTGGGTCACACATTTATGTCTTTGACTACTTGTTGGTATTGATGTAAGAAACATGTACTTAATCAGGAAAAAGTGGGCGAGGTCCACCCAATTTGTCTCATCTTTGGTTAACTCTGCAATATAAATTATGAAAAAGTCTTCCTATTAAGTGGAATGATGGCACGTGAAAATGGCAGGCGTATTTTCCTGTATGAAGAAAAGGGCTGAACGATTATTGAATTATGTAGCTACTAAAAGACAATATAAAACAAAGGAATGCATATTTTTCTCTGGTTCTAGGGTGTTCTATTCTGATGCACATTTTACTGTGACTTCTTCTGACTCCATTTTTTTGTAACTGCTATATTGGTAGTTGGCAGTCGCACTCCTGATCAGCCATAAACTAGCATGTCCAATGTTCATTGTTACTGCGGCTAGAAAAGTGATTATTTTTATTATGCTTTATAAGGACCAAAGGTGATCCTTTTGACCTCTTTACAGTCCTTCCCCCTAAAACTCATATTCATGCATGCGAGATTTTGAATTGTATTTCGTAACTACAACTATGTGATGTAATATTACGGCTTTAGAGGTAGGGAAAGCTGCATTTTCCCACAATTTCACTAATTGCAATGAGGTATTGCGACTGTAATTAGAATTTAAAATCATGTATGCTTGTGATTTGATCCATTTTAGTTGAGGATTTCTCCGATTTACCAATTCGCATGTATACTGATGTGCTCAACATAACTTTCATATACTAATCAATACTTTTTGACATGCAATTTATTATGTTAAACAGTGTTATAAGCACTACTAGTACTATTTTCTAATTAAAAAGGACATTTCATCTTGGTAATCACGACCAATATTTTCAGTTACGAAGATTAAAGGAAAAATTACCAAAATGAAATGATGATTTTAATTGGACAGTAACAAGTGAATGGGTAATATTACCCGAACTTGATGAAACTAAGATATGAGATCAACTTCTATGAGTCCATATAGTACTTAGCTATATTGATTATTCTGTGTTGAGTATTACATAGTTGCGTTTACAGATGATGAACTAGTGTCTAGTGCAATAGTGCTTAATGTTTGATGAAAATGGTTTGATATTACATTAATATCTCCCGACAAACATATGTAGGGAATTTAATAAACATGGGAAGGAGGGTTGCACCGAATATAAGCTCCAATAGTCAAAGGTAACGGGATGGAGACATGGCATCTAGAGTGGGGCATGGAAATCTAACAGAGAATCAAGCCTGTGGGACTCATTTTGGCCTCCAACATCCATCCCATTATGAATGCACAATTACCAAGAAGCCCCAAGAATTTATTTGTTTTTCATCTCTAGCAATGAACAAAAACAATGTGAGAGAAAGATGAGAGGTTTAGGTGGAAAAGCAGTAATGTTTTGCTCATACATTTCGTGGGTGGTAATCAATGTGTTCTCAGATTGGGAAATGAATGAAGTTTTCTTAGAAAAGACCCAACCTATTAACTTCCTTCCATTTTATATATATGTATAATGCAGTTCCTGTTTTCAAATTTTGTCCCACATTCTCCATTTATATTGTGTTGCAGGCCCATAAATGATCGAGATAGTTATATGCTTGAATTTAAGTAGGTATGTACAAAGATGCTCAGTGGCTTATCTAGATCCGCGTAAGCCTGCCAAATCTCTAAGCATGGAAACTTCATGAAACAAAATACTCCAAGATTAATGCCAATGTGGCTTGGCAATAGTAGCTAGCTACCAACTTTTTACGCCACTTGATTTACTACCTTTTTCCTAAAACCAAAATTTGTGTGTTGTGTTGCAGAACCTATTAAATCAAGCTGTCCTAACTACATCAGTTTTTTTCTTTGATTGTGCAATAGGTATAACACTATTATGCATATGTAACAGTACTGACATAGTGATTAGCTGACTTCTATCTGAGCATTACATAATTTGGCACACTTTGGTGTGTAAATCTGTAACGACGATGATACAAGTTGCGTTTGAATTATTTTTTTCATAAATATTAATAAAAAATAAAATAAAATAAAAATATTAAAAAGACATTTTGTAAATTAAAATTAGTTTATATATAAATTAAAAATTAATCTTTAAAAAAATTAATATAATTTTTTTATAAATTAATTTATAAATACTTATTAAGACAAACATCTCATAGTAACAGAGATTGTAATTGTTACATTATGATGGAACAGAGGAGCATACCAGGAAAACCACTGCAAGGAATCGAAAGATTTCATTTCAAAGTCAATGCATACAGGACAATGATGTATATGTAAGAACAAGGCCATGACATAGTCCAGTTCCAATAATCAGCTTTTTCTGCGGTGGAACTTTCTGTTAGATATAAAATTATTAATTCCTTATCCTTCACTAAACTATTCGAAACTTTTAAACAAAATACTATCATTTATAGTTTCTAACTCTACGACTAAGTAATAAAGAGTTTGATCTTTTCCACCCCATTTTTCTAATAAAAATGTGAATTTCAACTCAAGCTAGAGTAAACTCACCCATTTACCCATGCCAGTCCATATGCATGTGTTAGAATCTGGAGTAAACTTTTGAAACTTCCTAAGAACCCGCCGGAGGCTTGTGATTGCATTATTTGTATGTCCTATAAAAGCGGTGTTGTATGTTTATTAATTAACACATCACACTATTCAAGACCAAGTAACTAAAAACAGTGGCAGCATGCAATATTTTGGTCTTAATGATCCATATGGATAGTGGTTAAATTCAGACCGGTTTGGCATCATCTGAAATTGGGGGGAGGGGGGAGAGAGAGAGAGAGGGTGGGTTGTTGAGGGTGGTAAATGTGAAAATTGATGTATGATACAAAAAATATGGACGCATTTGGAGGAAAGTAAATGTAACAAAACAAAAAAATTTGTAGGCTGCTGCATTCTACTTTAATGAAACGCACTCCCATGCTTCACTAGCAATTACTGCTGCCTATTTGTCACAAATGTGGTACCAGCCACCCTGCCACAGACCACAGTGACCCCGCATAGCAGAGAGGAGAGAGACAGTGAGTTGTGCTTCAAATTTGCAAACGAATCATCGTAGACACGGAGATGCCGTGTCTAAACATTGAAAACCTACCATCATAGTAATAATTATTCGAATATCAAACTCCCAACAGACGAGACAAGTTGCCTCACTACTTGATGTCATCACTACCATCTGCAAACATTTTCCTTCCACCCTCCTTATTTATTAATTTCTGCCATAAATACACACATTTCTCCACTTTGTCCTCCGTGACATCATCTCCATTAGCACATATGTTAATTGCTAGCTAATAGCAATATACCATCCTTGTTCAGAATTCAGATGTCATCTTCTATTCGTATCTATAATAGATCAGTGCTCTGAGACAATCAGAAGCAAGTTAAACAAAATAACTGACGCACTTTATTTAAGTAGATTGATTGCTGAATCACTATTTTCCTTTTCTGAAATTAGTATATATGCGCTTGTGGGGCAAGGGAAATGCTATCTATTACTGTGTTTATTCATTTCACTTGCCTCATCAAAATTCCTAGAGCCAGTTGCACTTCTGTTGTTTACGTTCATGTTGAGGGACAACTTATAAAGTTATTTACATCGGTAATGTAATATATATACTCTACATGACCATTAAGTACATGTAATACATTTGTTTACAAATCAAAAGTTTGCAAATATTGTTTTGACGAAAGATTTTGCTTGGAAGTAATTTGTACACGTAATGATGTGAGGAGCTACATGCAGGTTCTTGAATCACGTTATTGAGTTGTTGGCTAACATTGTGACTGTAAATTTGTTCTGTGTTTTCTTGCCTGTGCACATAATGGGTAGTCTGTGTGTGACTGAGTTATAAACAATAAACATGCAAAAGTAACACAATAAAGTCAAATATCCTAACTAGGTTGGCGTCCCTCGCCTTAGTAATCATCCGCAGCACACTCTCAATTTATTGAACTGAAAAGAGTAAAACAGACTAAAGAGAATAGCCAAACAATGAATATATTGTGAGTCGAATGCTTAATTAAAATATATCATTTATAGTTCTATATTATTTATAATATTTAAATTTTCAATTCTGCTATACTCAATGTTTAAATTTTATGAAAATATACAGTGAATATATTTTTTATTTAAGTTATTAGGCTAAATCGACACTACAAAATCAGTTTTTAAAATAAGAGTTATTTTCTAATTATATATTATAATTTAATTATATCACTAGTTAATATAAAATTTTTAATATATATCCTTCACATTAAGGATTGAACATTTTAAATGTAAAGTTTGTAAAATTAAAATTATATAATTGGTCTAACATCAGGTGATATAATAAATTCATCAACATTCTTTAAAATAAGTTCTTATATCATTTTAAAATTATAGATTTAAATTTAATTTAATCTTATAAAACTATTTTTATAAGGTGAGAGTTACACTTTACTTATATAATCTATTTTAACATCATCACTAGTCTTTATATAATCTTTTATATATATCACATGTAAATATTTTATAATTAACTTAAAGAAATTCCCATAAAATATAAAGCTATTTTTTTTATGAATTAATCGATGTTATTAATTTTTATTGCCTAATATCCACAAATTATAAGTTAAATGGTTTTGTTATTTTTAAACACATACCAACATTTTATGTATTGGTTCCTGTTCTCATGCCCACTAAGGAAGATAGTTTTTTTTTTTTTTTTTTTTTTACATTTGAGGTGTAATTTTTTTAAAAAATTATTAAAATGAATAGATTTTAAAAAAAAATTACCAATATTGATAAGTTGTGTTTTAAAACACTGTTTTAATATAAAAGTTGTCTTTTAAAATATGATTTTTTATTTTTATTTTTCAAATTTAAATTATAAAAGTCATTTTTTTAAACACAACTTTGTCAATTTTTATTTTTCGTTAACAATAGAAGTCTTTTATTTAAATGAGACTTACACTGTTTTTATAAAGTCTCATTTTGAAAAAAAGACTTCTACTTTTTAAAAAAAAACAATAAAGTCTCGTTTTGAAATGAAATTTCTATTTTTTTTAGAACTTTCTTTTTTATGAAGTTTTTTTTAAATGAGATTTCAATTTTTTTTTAATTTGTAATTTTTATTAAATCGTGTTTTGATACACAATTTTATTTTTTAATACAAAAAATATTTTTATAAACATGACTTTGATGTTTTTGTTATTTTTTAAAAAAAGTAAAAAAGAAAAGAAGAAAAAAGAAAGCCGTGCTTTAATTCATGATTTTAAGTTAAAGTCGTGAATTAAATTAAACACGACTTCAATAAAATTAAAGTAAAAATACAAACTCACATTTAGAGTTGTGTTTATAAAACACGAGTTTATCTATTTACGTTAAGATACACAGTTACTGAGTTATTCTTTTACCCGATTTTTCTTTGGTCATACAGATGAGAAAAAAATCAATTTCTACCCTTTTTTTACTTCTCTTATATCCCCTCTTCAGTCTTCAGCTCTTCTTATTCTGTGCTGAAATAAAGATGCATAAAGACGTGTCTGTGTATTTTTTCGCAGTAAAAGTGGACTTTGATTTAGAACGTCATCTTTAGCAGTAATTATGATTGGTTTAGTCACTTTAGTGCGACATCCATTTTCAGGCTTTTTCTTTTCTTTTAAAATAATAATAAAAAATCAAATAATTACCAAAATAATATGAAAAAAAATCTATTTATTAAATTTGATGTTTTTGAACACGATAAATGTCCAGGTGGAAGGATCTAGACTGCCTGGCTTACGTGCATATATTGGAAATGAAAAAGCAATTAGGTCAAAAATAGTTTGAATTTTCAAAATCCAAACGAGGAATAAGAGTTTAAAAACAATATCGCATAAGAAGGCAAGTCACCTGACTTCTTTCATATAACTAAACAAAACGTCAGTCACTTTTGAGTCTTTCACACCCTTTTTTTTTTTAAAAAAAAAAATAACAATACATTAGCGTCAAATAAAATGACGCTTTGTATATAAGCCCTTCCACATTGGTGTTTGACTTGTCCAAAAATAACTAGTTTTGTAAATAGTTTTTCTTAATATTATTTTCATAATTAATTTATATTTTATTATTTGGAAAAAAACCCATTTTTACATAGTACCTTACATGTGTGAGATGTGGATTATTTCCTTCAACACATCACAAGAGAAACTTTATTTAAACAATCATTTTTACAAATAAAAGAGTTATAACAAAAAAATCTATAAAATAAAAGATTAAATAATTTTTTTATCTCTATAAAATAGAGAATTTTTTTCTCTTAATTTTTTAAATATATTTAATTTTAATTTTAATCTTTTATTTTTTTTAATTTTAACTTCTACTATCAAATAATAACATTAAATGATGATATGATGACATAAGAGTGACATTAACAATTTATTCACAACTTGTTATGTTAATAAAATAAAATAATTATATGTAATTTTTTTTAATAAATTATATTTTTAAATCATCATTTATTTAAAATAGTTGATGATATCAAATTAGTTAATAAATAATTTAAAAATATAATTTACAAAAAAATAAACATAATTATATGATGAAGAGATTAAAACTAAACATAATTATAAATAACGACTAATATAATGATTATATCATCAATTAATATTATTATTTGATAGTACAAATTAAAATAAAAATGTTTAAATTTTAAAAGATTAAAATAAAAATATCCTATTTTATTTTGACTAAAATTTATTTAAACCAAAATAAAATGAGTCATATGATGAAGAGAGATATAAAGAAACAAAAGTATTACATATGTTATTGAATAATTAATATTTTAATTTGTATATTATACAAAATAAATTTTTATTTTATATAACTAAAAATTATAATAAATAAATACTTCTAAATATATAAATTATATTATAATTAAAATATTTATTAAATAAATATTTTTAAATATATAAATTATATTTTAGATTTATGACAAATAATTTATATTTTGATATATTATTATTTTTAATTATTAATAATTTATTTTTAAAAATATTAAAATTAAAGTTAGAAGTTATAACTAAATATATTGAAAATGATAATTTAAAAAAAAAATTAAGTTAAATTATTCAACTAATATTAAAAGTATAAGAGGACGTGTAATATGTTTGTTAATAATATATTTAAATTTTGAAGATAATATATATATATATATATATGTGTGTGTGTGTGAATGTATGTATTTATGTATTTAAAATTAGTTTTTGATATTCAGTTATAACTTGTTAAACTGTTTAGTTATGTTAAATGCTTAAGAAAATACATTAGGTATATATTAAGAATGTATTTGAATTTTGAGATATATATATACACATATATATATAAGAGATCAAATGACACCGGTATTACTTACATAATTATTATATCATTCAATAATTTTATATATTATGTAAATTTATCGATCTAACTAATAAATTATAATTATATATTATCTTGATTATTCGTATCAAATTTCATAAAAATTAAATATCAATAAGAAGGTGATGAAATAATTTATAATTTTGGTCATTTTAAAAAATATATAAACTTAATTTTTCATATTCAATTATAGTTTGTTAAAGATATTAAAAATATATGATGATATATCATATATATGTTAGGAGAGTGAAATTTATCATAAGAGAAGAATATTCAAACTAGAATGTACGTGAGAGAGAGCGAAAATATAAAGAAATAGATAATCTTATACATTAATATATATATATATATGGGAATTGCATAGTTTAATTTAATTTTTTATTTATTTCAATCTATAATCTTCAATATCTTTAATTTTAACTTAAATTTTAATATTTTTATATAAAAAAGGTTATCAATAATTAAAAATAATAATATATCACAATATAAATTATTCATCATAAATATAAAATATAATGACTTAAATATATTTTAATTTAAATTTATTTTTTTAGTCCCTCAATTTCAAAAAATATTATTTTAGTTATTCTTCATAAAAAAAATTTCATGTTGATTTTGGATTTATTGAAATGTTTATTATTTTAAGGGAGGAGCTAAAAAGAATACTTTTTAAAATTAAGGGATTAAAAAAATAAATTTAAATTTAGGAGACCAAAAATAAAAATTACCTAAATCATAAAGAACTAAAAACTAAATATAATTTATATGGTTGAAAATATTTACTCATTAGATATTTTAATTATAATATAATTTATAAAAAATATTTAATTTATTTTGTATAATATACATATTAAAATACTAGTTATAATTATAATAATAAATAAATAGTTGTAATAGAAGCAAGCACTAGGCAAAGTGCACTGACACGTCATGAGGACCCACTTTCTTGGTACATCTATATCTATAATGTCTCTAAGTTAAGTTAAGTTGTATTTCAGAACCAGACGTAAATGTTTCTTCCATTTGACACGTGTAGCCATTTTCTCTCTCTCATACATACATACATACCCATTTGAAACACACCAAACCCTCATTCCCTGCCTCAACCCCAAACAGAGGACACTCACCACACACTACAAAAACAAACCATTGCTATTCGCTACGTAACATAGCATACTCTGTTTCCTCTCCCCTCACTACCAGGTTTCCTTTGGCTCAGACCAAGCGATCTCTGTGGCTACAAACTTGGAATCATTTTTTTTTTCTTCGGTTCCCATGCTCCTCGCTCCACCGCATATTGTAACCACAATTCCATTTCTCTATTCTTTCTTTCTCTCTCTGTCTCAGCCACGCATTCACCCTTTTGCCTCACGTGGTTATTGTTTTTGTTTTCTTCATGTTGGTGCCACTTCATTGGTGATTGTAGAGACTTTCATCTCTTCGTCATGACAGCTTCTGCTTCAAATTCGTTGATAACCGTTAACCCTGATGAACTTCGCTTCCAATGTACGTAATGCACCCTTTCTCTCTTCTCTTTACTTTTCCTTATTTTCTCACTCAAATCATTCATTTTTTTTAATATAAAAAGAAAATTAACGAACGGGTTGCTTCGCCATGATCTTTTCAAGGCTTTACAATCAAATTGCGTAAGATTTACATTTTTTTTAAGAGATCAATATTGTTCTTCTTTTTTCTTGTTTTTTTCATTAATGCTATTTGGGAGAATTAAAAATTTTGGAGAGTTACACCCAGACTTGTATGTAGAAATTAATTGTAATTCAGGTAATAAATTGTCTATATAAGTAAACGATGGATTTGAATGAAAGCATGAAAAGATAGTGTATTTTACTGTCAAGTACAATTAATTGGCTACCAATCTAACTGGTCATTTTTCCGCCACAAAAAGTTTAGAGGATAAAGGTAGAAGTTTTGTTGCTTGTTAATTTTCATTGAATGTTTTCATAATTACTAGAATTGTTATTTATTTATACTTGTAAAAGATGTTGAGCTCTTGAATTTTCTACCAAGAGCGAGGATTTTTAAGTGATTGGATAGTGAGTGACGAAAGGAGGCATGGTTACATGTGACAGAAATTTGTACAGTAAAACTAGTATAAATAAAAATATCAAGGTTGAATACGTAATTCTGCCGGCAATATCAGTGTTCCTTTACCACTTGAAAATTGGTTTGATTTTGTGCATTTATATTTAACTACTCTCAGAATAAGGAACGCAGGATTGAATTTTGGTTTTCCCTATTTGATTATTTGATAAATCAAATAGGAAAGCAAAAATCTGAATTCCAACCCCAATTAGTTTTGAGTTGTTGTTCGGTTATGCTCACAATGCTCATGTAAACAGTTGAGCTGGAGAAGCAGACATATTGCGATCTTAAAGTTCTGAATAACACAGAGCACTACGTTGCCTTTAAGGTGTTCTATTAACTCTCCTTACAGGGACAAACTTATTGTTTCTGGACATGCTTTTCTCCTGCTAGTGCATGGTATGATTGCATTTGATTTCAGTGCTATTTTACTTTTTGCTAGGTCAAAACAACTTCGCCAAAGAAGTACTTTGTACGACCTAATACCGGTGTTGTACATCCATGGGACTCATGTATCATCAGAGGTGCTTCTTCTAACTATTGTAGAAAAAAAATTAAGTCTACTTCCTCTTATATATTTATCAACTTGGATCAAATCTTTGATAATTTGAAATGTTGGAATACTGAAGACAGGATACAAAAGGGTCTCTGTATTCCTTTGGGAGATATAAAACAAATAATTGAATGCTCATCTAATACACATAAGTTGGAAAATGTTGTTTCACATTAGACACGAGTAGAAAGAAAAGGGAAAAAGTAAAAAAACTTAGTTAAACTAGTGAGCTTAAGAAGAGTGGAGACTAGTAACTTCAACCAATCAAAGGAAACAAACATGGAATTTTATCTTCCACATAACTAAGAATTAGGAAAAATATATTATCAAGTGGAAAGTCAATCATATGTATATATGCTATTTGCTTATGACTTCTGAGCTCTTTACCATTATGTGTTATTAGCATCTCTGTTACATTCTCCGGTTTGTGTTGTGCAGTCAGCCTCCAAGCCCAACAAGAATATCCTCCAGGCATGCAATGCAAAGACAAGTTTCTCTTACAGAGTACAATAGTGAATCCAAACACTGATGTTGACGATCTTCCACCAGATACTGTGAGAGCCAACACTGTCGTTGTTTTATAGGACCAGTTCTAAAATTTAAAAAGGAAAAACAAATTGATCAAGAACATTGCATACTTTGGCTTGCAGTTTAATAAGGATGGTGAAAAGTCGATAGAGGATATGAAACTAAGAGTAGTATATATCTCTCCTACGTCACTCCAAAGAAGCACAGAAGATGACACAGTGAAGAACTCCACCACCCAAAAACTTGATACTTCTGTGAGTTTCTCCCATTCATCCTTTGTTTGGGTAAATCAGTTTGAAGTTTTATTTTTAAGCATCCATTCAAATTTGATAATTTTATGTGTCTAGAGTGTAGACATATGATGCATATTCTGTATCAGGATGGAATCCTCATCTCCACATCCCGACATCCATGTGTTGCCCCTTTTCAAAATGCAAATTAACTTAAAATATTTGTATCAGATTAAGCCTAACAAAATAGATTCACACTCGACTATACTCTAGGTTCTTGGGTTTGTTGACACCTTTTGTTGCATCTTGTAGATGCACAATGCACTCATATGTTGGGTGCAAGATGGATTTGGAGAAAACAACACTTGATAAATTAAAAATAACACATATGAACAAGGAAGAGATGTGGAATGTATAGATGGGTTTCATCTGCTATAATTAAATGCCATAAAGCACCTAGCAGATTATGCACTCTAGGTATAGATTCACCCATGATAAGTATGGAAAATAAATTATGCTTCTTTCCTTGGTCTCCAATTGGTTTAGCATAGATAATATGTGAAAAATTCAAGTACCATTCATGGGGCTGCCTATAGTTTATAAACTGAAGTTGAAGTGTATTTCTTCATGTTGCGACATCAATTTTTTTATAATTTTTTACATTAAAAAGCTTGCATGTACTACCTTGGCAGCTGGCCATCGAGCACATCTTATTAAATTAAATTTATATACGCTGACAATGAATGAATTAGTGGTTGTTTGATGAACTCTGTTTTTGTATATGTAGTATTTAAAACCCCATAGTCATATCTAACACATTTATCCAGTATTGTATATGTAGCATTTAAAACCCCATAGTCAAACTTCTCTGCTGACCCATTATGTTATTTTGGTTAAGCATGGGTTCTTAAATTAATTGTCTTTGTTTGAAGAATCAAACCGTACAGCGCCTGAAGGAGGAAAGAGATGCCACTGTCTTACAAACGCGGCAACTGCAGCAGGAACTGGTAATTAAGCTACATATTTTCCTGCATGAGCAACAACTAATAACACGTTCTTTGATAAATTATTTTAAATACACTATTAACGGATGAGTTTCATGTGGATTGTTTCATTAATAAGAAAGTTGTTAGAATGTTGTACATAAAGTATGTTAAAAATATGTGTTACTCACATTTTTTTTTCTCTGCATTACACCATGATGATAAGATTTTGGTCAAGATTGGATCTAGAATTTCACTTCCAAGCATGTGATCAGAGTTATTAAACTTGTAGTTGATAACATGATACAAGTCACTCTCTCTCCTAAGGGAAAATCCAAAGAAGTAGAAGGGAAAAGAAGAAAAGACTCACATGTTGGAAAAAAGATCAATGTGATTTATGCCCTGTTTACTTTACTTTTGGAGGGTTAAATTAATTCTTTATAAAGCTTATTTTTAAAAATCATTTTCGTAATCATATAGAATGTTTATTATGCCTGTATTTTCATTTGTAAACCTCTATTGAATTAGTTCTGATTTTGAATTAAGGAGACACTCTAGCTAATCTAGATCTGTATAGAGGTTACTTTTGTGATTATATGATATTGAGTAATTTAATTAAGAAATGTTCCTCCTTCGAGATGGGAACCGATCTCCAGAAAAGTCAAGAAAAGATAAAAAATTTGCTTGACTATTCTTTGATGCTCTCGTATCAATAGAACCAGGCTAAATACATGAAGGTTATAACCCTAATTCTGAAGGGGCTACTCAACAAGGCCCACCTAACTAAGGCAGCTTCTTGGGATAAAAAAACACTACTATAAAAGGAAATGGACTAAACATAGTCTTTAAAATGAGTGGGCCTCCTTGTGTTCCTTTTGGGCCTCCTTAAAGATGCTGTTGGGTCTTGTTGTTTACTATTATGATTTAAGGAGACATTGGCTGAAAATAATTGTATATACAAAGTGCGCATTTGGATTAGCTCTTCTAAGAAAATAATTTTTATTGGTTTATAAGAGAACTCAAGATATAAAAGGATTATTTTTCTTGAACAAAATACATATTTTAAAGACAAGTCTAAAGTATATAGGCCATTAGGTGAATTTGAAGTTAACATTCAAACATCTGAACTTGTAGCTGCACCGGTGGCTGGCTTGTTTGTTTTTTGTTTGATAAATTGATTGTTGACGCTTGATAGCGATTGCAAAAATTTCATTAATCCTAATCTCTATCTGTTTTCTTGATGAGTAGGACATGCTGAAAAGGAGAAGAAATCGAAGAGGTGATCCAGGCTTTTCCTTCACTTTTGCCATGTTTGTGGGTCTCATTGGATTATTATTTGGTTTGCTGTTAAAACTTTCATTGTCTTCACCACCTACTGAATGATTTCATACTGTTCAACCATTGCATGCAGACCCTTTCATGCTATTAACTGTAAAGATTTATTTCCTTATTGAATGGGGTTATTCTTCATTTTGCACATTTTTCTTAGTTATTACAAAGAACCATCAAGGCACCAAACCTAGTTATTATTCTATAAAACCACCTAGTTTTTTTTTTTTTTTTTATGTGAAAAAGACCTTTTGCTCCTTTATATATCTCTTCCGACTTTATGATTTTAAGGATGGTACGAAATATTTAACATTCGATAGCTGACCTGTCAAGTTGCTATTGGCCAAGTTACGTGGATGTGTGTTGGCTCAATCGTGTATGACAAGTTATTTGACTAATTTTCCAAGTCAGCATCAGATGTTAGGCTTTTTCTCTAATTTTTCAAGGGTGGATCTCTGAAATTTGGGTTTTTAGATAGGAGGCGTGTGAAAGATAAATATTTTTTTTAAAATTAAAAGAATTTTATAGTATTTCTAAAAATGAAGAAAAAATTTAAACATTGAGTTTATATTTTTAAAACTTTATTACTCTATTTAAAGAAAAAATAAATTAAAAGAATA
>JAMLFT010005890.1:0-16900 GCA_026544285.1 Pachyrhizus erosus
ATAATAATATGTAGTTTTTATACTATGAAAAATTTAAAATTATTATTTTTTTATAAAAAAATATATATTTTATTATTTTTAATTTAATGATAATGAAAAATTATATTAAAATTAAACTCAAATATATACCTAAATGGTTTAACTTTTGTCACTGTTTTAAATTATAAAAATTATATCATGTGATTTTCAAATGCTGGTAAATCACATGCCTCAAAGGTTTGAGGTCATGTTTTCTCCTACTATATGTATGCTAATTGCTGCACAGTACGACTGTTTATAAGGTGTGAATCAGAAGAGAATCACTATGTGAAAACCTTGTGCTTATTTCTTTTTTTATATAAATATTAAATACGTAAAACTTTATTAAAATTTGTAAAAATTTATGAATGCATAATATAGATGATTAAACAATTTTGTATTCTTACAGCTTACTACGAAGGAAGTGACGGGAAAAAGAAAAACAATAGTGATGGGTTCAGATAAAGTTATTTTCGTTATAAATTTTTCTACTTAAATATCTTTTGTGTTCACAATTTTCATGTGAAAAAAGGTAGATAATAATTATCTTATATTGAGCATAGAGAGATGTGAACAAACCAAGCTTTTTGAAAAAGGTTTAACTAATTGTCTTACAAATAAAACGTAATTATTTACTTCAAAAGTTTACAAATAATAATAATTCAAAATCAAGTGAGGCATGTACGTAAACTATTTATATAGTATAAATGTAAAATTGTGTTTTGCTGTTCCCTTGTACAGTAGGCAATGGCATGAGATGGTGTAAACTTTTTTACTGTAGTCTTAAGTTATTTAAGTAAAATTTATGCATTCTTTCTTTATTTTTTTTAAGTCCTCTCACTTTTATCCTTGACATGTCATCTTTATTAACGATTGATGATGATAACTACTTCCTTTTAAAATCACCTCTCAACTTTTTTCAGCTTTTGTCATTGAAGTAACTATTTATGTTTAATGATTTCAATACTCTTTCTCTATCTCATTTGATTCTCCAATCAAACCAATTTGAAAGGGTGGTTGAAAAGATTTTTCTATATTTAAAATATCAATTATAAAAATATAATTTTAACATTATATATATATATATATCAAATTAAAATGGTATAACTTTTATCAAGTATTATATAATTTAATAACTTTCAATTAAATTTTTTTTTTCAAAATTCATAATTAAATTGAAAGTTTCAATCCTTTTCATATAAATCATATATACAAAATTTTATATTGATTTAAAATTATTTTATATTATTTATATAAATAAGATATGTGGAAATTATTTTATATTAATTTAAATTTTATTTGATATCACACCCAGTTATTTTAAGATAAGATATGTGAAAATATAGCAATTTTCTTTCCCAATTCATCTTAATTCAAACCACAGTAATAATTCATTTCTTTCTTAATTCTTCTCTCTCTCCCTCTCAATTCAATTCTTCCCTCTCTCCCTCTCAATTCAATTCTTCCCAGATCAACCAACCCTACCAAAGTGTAAAAGTGATTCGACATTTCACTATATAAACATGGTGTCTAAGTTTTAGATTCCAAGTCTGAAAATTTTTGAACATTTTGCTTTCTCATTTTTTCCATTATTGTTTAAAATTTCATGGATAATCTCTTATTGCAGCATCTCAACGTAAAATATATAAAACTGACTAACGATAACTGAGCAGATACCATTATTTCAAATTTAAAGATCATTGAACTTTCATTTCTTATGATACAACGTTATGCATGTGCACAAGCTCAGGATAAGGTCCCTCATGTCTTGAGTTCTATAATTTTTGGAAGTAAAGAATTGACATATACTTGAAAATTTCTTCTTATTTTTTTACAACATACTTAAAAATTTCTTAAACTATACAAAACTGACAAAAGAGAAAAAATCGAGAAGATGATGAAAATAAACTCATGGACAAACAATTGTATGCATGTATGACATGGTACTTGCTCTCTCACTGTCGCTTGGTTTGTTAATCTTTTTTAATAAAATCATTTACTCGCAAACTGTTTAAAAGCAATAGAATTTTTTTGGTGAAAACGAATTCATGGACAAACAATCATAATACGACAGGGTATCATTGTTGTTTTTATCGTAGTTGTATTATTTGAAATAATGAAAAAATATTTGTTTGTTATAATTCAATCGCTCACACAATACATGAATTTATGTATAATTTTCTAAGCTATATGTACCAAGCTTTACAAATTAACAGATGCCCATCTTAAAGCACCTATTTTATGTTAGAGTCAACTAACATGTGAGTTTCCAATGTTTACATGTTTTTGTTTACTAGTGATTCTTTGCTATTCCTACAAAAGCTGTGTTATTAGAGACACAATTCAGAGCCATTGAGCTTCACCCCATCAAAAATGTGAGCAATCCCCATTTAAAATGGCACACAGGGATTTCAAGTGTACTCAGCTTAAGGAATATTATAAGTATGGAAATTTTTTAACAAAAATAATTATGGCAATTTAAAGCATATTTTAAAACAAACATTAAATTAAATTAAATTAAATGCACAAACATAAGAGAGTTTTGTTGCTATTCTCTTTGATAAAAAAACAGATTGAAAACAAGATTTCACAGTTGAATTATCATTAACATGTAGTATTTATTTTCTATTTCATCTTTTCTCATTTTTGTTTTTATTAGGCTATTTCTCTCTATTTTTATTATCACATCTCTCGTTTTCTTTCTTTGTTTTCTTCTCTCGTTCTATCATTCTTTCATCCACCTCCTCATGCATTACCCTTCAGTCCATCACAATTCATATAAAGATTTTATTATTAAAAAACACACACACATTTCACACTAACCATCGAAGGTACGAAAAGCAAGTAAGCAGAGCAGAACAAAGTGTGAGAGAAACCTTACCTGAGGAAAAAAGAAAAGTGACAAGGTATATGAGAGGGATGTGTCCTGTGTCGGTGATGGAACCTATGTTGATGCTTCCGTTAAATCAGATCAGATGCAATTCATATCACAACACACCAACCCATAAAAGCAGAAACAGCCTTATGACCAATCACCAATCATGATGCCATCAACCAAATGCAAAACCAATCAGACAAACTAAGACATGACGTTGCCTTTCTTGTATGGATTTACGTTATAGGTCCCATCAGTTACATCTTATCCTTCTTTCTTCCAAGCCTAATAAGTATTTAGTAACCAGTTTATTCCATGTCACTTTAAACTCAATTTATAATTCCAATTTTGTAACAGTTATTATAGATTCTGTTTCATTGTTTTGTATTGAACTTGTATGGCTGAATAGATAATATAATTCAATGAATGCATACCAAACTTGTCGATAATTTTACTACAAACACGTGATGGTACTTACATGGGTTGGCTCTTGTTGCAACGCAGTTCCAAATCATTGTATTATTAGAGCCCCAGCATTCATTAATCATGAGGTGACTTGGGTATCTTTGTTGGATTGTACTGTGTATTTGATGGACTGTGTATTTGGCTTCCTTGCTATCTTTTTCTTATTGTTTTTTATTTATATAAAATCGAGAATGTCAGATCCACAATTAACACAACAAAATTTATCAAAATAATGTTACGATCAGATTTGTACAAAATCCACGTACAACTAAACTCTCCACATGGTTGAATTTTATTCATTTCTCTTCCGTTTGTTTGGCAGTGGTTTCAATTCTACATTGTACACTAGTCATATTAACTGTCTCTTTATTTTTTGGTCGAATTTAACTACTAATTTCAGTGAAACATATCACGGCCAAAAGAGAGAATCACTGTAGTTCGGGCATCAAGGGTGAACTGTTGAAGCCTAAACCGGGTCCATCAATTATAAAACTTTCCACTAGCATTCTTCGATAAAGCCTTTTTTTGAATGTGTAGCTAAGTTTTTTTTTAATTCCTTGAATGCAAAACTAAACTAGTCCTTGCAAATAATTTCCCATAAACTCAAAAATCTGATATTGACAATATCCCCTAACAATCGTGTTTAAACCTTATGGCTAACAAAAACAAACCTCACCTTGAAATATTACATAGGCTGAGGCATCAAAATGGCGCTATAATAACACCATAACTAAAAAAGAAAAAGGGTAACTAGACAAGATAATAGCATTCGATGTATCTTCATGTACTTTGGCATAAGGTCAGAGAAAGAGATACAATATTTCGTACTGGATAAATATCAATCTCTGTTCTGTTCACGTGCATTTCTTCTTTAGACCGTTGCTAAAGATATGAGCAACTTGGTATATATTCAGTAAATATCAAAATACCCGTTCTGGTAAGGATTTCTCAGCTGGAAGTTGAAGTAATTCTCGAATCCCTTCACAAACCTGCATTGTAACAGTTTAAACTTCTTGGAACTCCAAAGTAAATAATTGTTATTTGAATAGAAATAGATTACAAACTTTATTAAAATATCTTTGCGGAAAACTCAATCCTGGGTCAGCACCAGAATCATATCATACACTACCCAGCATTTTCTTTGATATCTCCCATAGTAGACCCATTAACATGGGCAAACCCTAAACGCAAAAAGCATTGGCCCATGTAGGTTAAGGCCAGTCCAATAGAAGTTGGCACACTTCTCACATTATGCATTGCCAATAAGCCTAATATACCCCTATACATCCTAATCACCAATAACTATGGACATTAAAATGTAATGTTTTCAAACACATTAATTGGAATAAAATGTAATCCATATTACTAAATATCTAAATAACGAATTCGGCATTTCAAAGTCAAATAATGCAAATGCAATTAGCAAAATAGAACAGCAAACAATAATTCCGTTTTAGTCTTCAATTTGATCTTCATGCTGATTAAACTCTACTGTTGATGTCCCATGACTGGAAAATTTACAATAATATTTGTCTAAAATTCACAACCAATTATAACATTATTAGACAATTAATCCCACTGGTCAAGCAAGATTACACAAGTAGTAATAAAAAATTAAGCACAATATCACAACACGTTATGACTGGGATTCAAGGATTCAAAACAAAACCATACATAAAATGACAAAAAATGTTAAAGAAAAAAAAGTGCATGAATACACCTTAATATTTGTAAGGAGCACATTAGAAAGTCCTTAGTTTACTGTTTTGTTTTGCTAACAGCATTTACGTCATTGGGTTTTAATATGGTGTAAATGACATTTTAAGGTCCATAGTTATTTCTATTGGCATGTATAGGCATATACACAAGTTCATACTAGGAAACCCAGTCAGAGGTATGCTACTTTTTTTTTCTTAATGAGATTACCCATGAATTGGTCATAACCTCCATGCCCTGTAGGCTTTTTGGCCTTAAAGGGCATTAGGCGCTTTGTGATCTTTACAGCCTTATAAGCTTCTTTTACCATCTCATGTGGTCTAAGGCTGTGTGTGGTACACTGGCTAATATTGATGGCTCCGAGAAGTAGTATCTAATTGCCCAATTACCACCCCTTAAATGGGAATAATTACAAGCAATGGGAATTAAGCAGTGAGTTGAAGAAAACAGAGTGAATTATACATACAAGCTTAATTTGGGCTTTAATTGATGCAATCAACTGGGTGTACTCCTCTATCTGCCTGCAACATAAGACATGCCTTAAGTTAGAGCATGCAACATTATTTTCAAGTTTCAACGGAAAAGGAATAAAGAAAAGAAATCAACTGACCATGTTTAGACAGATGGAAAGAGAGGAAAGGGATGAATATAATTTCGTCCCACAATGGCCAAAACATGACATATAACAGAAATTCCAGACCTAATCACAATTCTAGGGCTAAATTCATTAAATTTAAACAAGGATCTCTTAATTGTTTCCATATTGATGTTTGACAAATCTTCTGTAGTTGTATCTTGACATCTAATCTCATGTAATGGAACAACTAACCAAGTAGCTGATGTCCTAGCACTTAGAATTCACGAACACCATATTAGCCAAAATGCATAAGCACAGATTTTTGTAATGTTAGTCAAACCTTCCAAACTATCTGCTCTTTCTATGTATGTGAAACTTTTTAAGTCTTACAACTCACAAGCCAACCTAAAATTCCACTAACCTAAGTTACACATTTGAATCATCAGCTTTCAGCCTGTCCATGTCAAAAACATATGGAAGGGTAGACAGAGAGATTCAAAGGAAAAACAAAGAAAATTCGTCATATGCCAATCACATTAAAGATAAGAACACCACACAAGTATAGAATATGATCCTTTACTACCTCCTAGCCAAAGGAATAAAATAACTAAAGAAAATAAAGTGCTTCAGTGCATTTTTGCAAATTACAAGTGGATGGATGAACCAAACTCGCAGAATATTAATACAAACTATGTCTGAGAAAGGAAACATGAGGATCTTGACCCTAATTTCACTAAAGTCAGTTTCAACATCATTTAAACAGCTCCATTTAAGTATGCCAAATTGTTGTTTAAAATTAGAAACAAAGAGCGTGAAAAGCCATAATAAACAGATTGATTTTCAAGTTTCAACTAAGTAAATTATGTTGAATCAAAAACTTATACCTGGCTATCTTTTCTTCCCTTTTTTCTATGAATTTCAGAGCTTCAGACCAAGTAAACTCCACATGGAATCCAAATCCTATATCCACAAATATGTGTTGTGTATCCGGCCTGAAAAGTTTTAATCAAATAAAATATAAAAGATACATGCATTTCAATGTACTGAAGATAACAAAAAGAACCACAAATTATAATGTGCAGATGAAAAGAACCAGCACTGTGCAAGCGATGAGGGGTTGCCCTAGGTTTAAATCTCCATGCATTGATTGTACCCTAGGAGGAGGAGGAGGGAGCGGGGAGGGGGAGAGGCGGAAGGGGCCGGGTGGGGGCCGGGGTGGCGGGGGGAGCTGGGAGTGTCTAGAAGCAAGTTGGGCCATATAGCATAAATCTTAATATTTAATTATATGATAATGACTAATGTCTAATTGTCAATAAAGATGATACACAGAAAATGGCAATAATCAGTGACTACAAAAAAGAAAAAACATCTTCAATCATGATTCATATAAACTGGTAATAAAAAATGAGTACACCTAACCAAAATCAAGAACATATGAAATTTATAGAAAGACTGAATGCTATTAGTCACCAAAGCTAAAATGCTGACGACTTACACTTCTGCCTGCAGGTATACTTCAGACCCAAGATTGACCAAAGTTCTTAGACTGGTTACACTATTCTTCTCTAGGTTTTCAATGTTCCTTCGCAAATCAGCACTGAATGAACAAGTCAAGTGAATTCATACATAACAATAGTCCTTTACTGAGTGCAACATTGAATTTGTAGATTGTTAGTAAATACTACATACAAATTGGTTCTAGGTGTTAGTCATTAGTCATTAGATACAAACTAGTCTCCACTTCAGCTTATAAGTACGATTTACATAATTCGAACTTTTAATGCTACTGCAGACTTTATGAGAAATGAATGATACAAAAATTTGTTGTGTTGATATTTCAGTCTTATACAGATACGAATTGATCCCAACTTTATACATAAAACTAAAAAGGATACAAAACTTTTTGTTGTTCAAATACTTTGTCCCTGCAATAAAGAGATGAGAAAATGAGTATATACGGTGAAACACAATTAGAGTCATGCAAATACATAATTGTTTCTTTAAAACCATTTTGCAAGATATAAATTTGAGACATTTGAAAACCTTAAGACAGACACACTAACTTAGGCTGCAGAATGAACTGAGTATATAGCTTATGTACACATACATTTCCTATTAGAAGGACTTAGGGCATTCACTATTAGTAGAAAAACAACATTCAGTATGACATACATTTTATACATTGTTTGAAACAACAAAGAATAAAATGCACAGGAGCAAACATTATACCGCTGAGCAATAGCATGAAGAAGATCAGGTTTCAAGCGTTTGTCCACAAATTCTTCAAATTTTTGAACTTTCTCCTGGCGTAAGCTGTCCATATGATGGGAGTCCTGATAAAAGGATTGGCCAACAAAGAATTATCAGTTATATTTTATATTTGTAAGGCATACACAAATATCACATAAGTTCATGCTTATATTCCCAACAGTAAACAATAAATAGCACCCAAAATGACATATCATTAAAACAGTATAAATATCCTAAATTGTTCACTTGGGCATTTTATCACGTATCTAGAGGGCAAGGAGACCTCATGGCAAGATAGTCAAACTCGAGACTATACTCAGACTCAGGAAGGGAAAACAGAATAGTAAATTGTCATGTAATCATAACACAATGCATAAGATTCTACAGGATTCGTAAAATTGTTATATATGCATATAACACAGCGTAAATAAGAGGGGGGGGGGGAAATTTTTATAACACACATCAAATACTTGATTAAGCTTAAATTCATAATCATAGATTCATTAACATAAGAAAGTCGATAAATAAGGTCATAAATGACAAACAAAACAACTTAAGTACTGAAGTACTGCCTAATCCTGGTACAAAACAGAGAAACACCAAGGCATGAATAATGCCAGAAACCAAACCAGAACAGAACCCAAACAGTAGCTAGCAGAAACAGCGAAACAGAACCTCAGAGGAACAAAACATAACTGGTTTAAAACAGAGACAAAAAAGTTTTGGGAGAGGGCACTTAGACGCTGTTTGATTTATACATTATACAGTTGGTTTCCTTCCCAAACAATGAATCAAAGGGAAATTCCCATAAGACATCATTCACCACAAAAACAAAAGCAGAAATTTACTCCAATACCAATGCCCCAGCAAGAACACCCATCAAACAAAACAATCCGAGGAACCCCCATTTCCCAATAATCGCCAAATTTCAAACAACGTGTAAATGTATGTATACGGTTTACAACAGTGAAGCCTAACTTCCATCCCACCTTGGTTTTTTCGAACCAGAAACCTCGAAGCCCTTCCCCTCCTTTGGTTCCAACGCCACAGTGGTCTCGTACAACTGTTTGTTGGGGTTTGAAATTTAAGAGGAAGGAAGAAAATTTTAAGGAAACGTTTGATGCTGAAATATGCAATGGAGAAGAGAAGAAGTGTATATATAAAAAAAAAAAAAAAATTGAAACTAGGTGAGTGAAAAATAGAACTGGGCTGTGAGAATTTTGGGCCAAGAGAAATGAAGAAAATTTTAACTTCCAACCCAATTTATCTCTTGCTAACCCAAATCTAATTTTATTTTGTGCATAACCCAAATCTAATTGAACACTAACTCAAATAATTAATTTAATTTAACCGTTTCCTGGTTATTTCATTTAAGCATTCACACACATTAAATAATTTCTAAATTTTATGTGTAATAACAAATCTTGTATACTTTAGCAAGGGAGCCAAAATTAATTAATTGAATAGTATCTATGAATTGTTATAAATTTTTTAATATCTTTCAGTATGATTTCTTCATATAAAAAAATTTGTATGCTTTAATTTTGTATCATTTAACCGTGAAGATGAGAGAAATAAAATAAATGAAAAATGAAAATATGAGTAGAAATAATGAAAAATAAAATAAAAATTAAAGATATTTGATTGAAGAAAAATAAAGAAAAGATGAAAAAAGAGATAAAAAAATATTAGTAAAGATAGGTAAAAAATAGCATACTTTTTTAGATTCCTTTTTTAATACACTTATTTGTGTATTAATTTCAAATCAATGATTATGATGTACTTAAAATTTTAATTAATAACTAATATTATATTAGATAGATAGATATTGACATCCAATTTAGTTTAACACATTTCAAAACTCAAAATGTATAGTTTTAACATGATTATCATATAGTAAAACATGTATATAGTTTATCAAATGATACTATCATATTAGTGCATAGTCGCAACATGAATTCTATATAATGATCAAATTGGTGGAATACACATAGTTATGACCTGAATGTCATATAATAAACAATTTTATAAAATATAATTCACTCGCTTAAATTATGTTTACTAACATAGATAAAAAGTAAAATAAAAATAATTTAAAGATGAAATGAACATAATTTATAGCATAAATAACATATGGTAAGATTTATAAATAGTCTATTCATTTAAATCATTATATCAGTTCATGTAGATAGTTATAAAAAACATAAAAGATAAATTGTCATAATTTTAACATAACAAACATAATTTTTAACATGAATGACATACAGTAAGACTCATGAATAGTCTATTCATTCAAATAATATTATCATAATGATTATATAGATCTACAAATATAAAAAATAAAAATAACATATTAAAATTATAAGAATAAAATAATATAATTTTATTAATAATCTAATATCCTACTTTTTCCAAACGACCTCACAATTTAATTTTCAATTCATTTCTCTTAAACCAAAAATCCAATATTTCCACTCTGTTACTTACCTATTTCTTTGTTTTTCTTTTCTCACTTATCTATTTTCATTTTTTTTTTATTTCCTTCCTCTTTACCAAAACATTATAAAAGAGGCTTCCATCCAAGCATCCGTCCAAAATAAAATCTGTGTGGCCTTACTTGTTGGTACTGGACATTAAACATGTTCATTATTACTGAGCAAGAGTTTATATAATTCATTAACTTAGTTTAGTCAATATTGGAATAATGTTTATTTAGATTTAAATTAATTTTTAGATGAAATTTAAAAAATATTTATAAAAAATTGTGTTATTTAAAATTTGTTTTTCAAGCTTGTTAGAATGTAGAATTATTTATTTAGTCAATTTTATTTAATAACTTATTTTCAATCAATCATAAAATTAATTAATTTAGTGTGTGTTTGTATTTGTATTAAAATTTCAAGACATGCGTAAAAACTATATGGGTCAACTTTACTTTAGATGTAAGAATTTGACATGAGTATTGTTTAAACTAACGCAAATAACAAAGAGACAGTTAATCTTTTTTGAAACACTAATAACTTTAAATATAATTTTTCCTACTAAAACAATAATTATTGCATGAAATTGTTAACTTTATTTTTTGAGTAATATATGCATTTACAAAAGAACTAAGTCTTCTTGTATAATTAAGTCAGTTAATGTAACATTTTCTACGCATATAATTTATTTTATAATATTTTAATTTTAAAAATAAATTAAAATTTTCCGTTATTAAGAAGTCCAGTATTGACAAATTTCTCACTCATTATCACTACCAGAAAAATTATTATACTATTCAAAAAGATAAATAGAATATAGAGATGCAAAAGAAATTAGATGAAAATAACACTGATATTATCTTAATTAAAATTTCAAAATACTTATAATATCAATAAAAGGCATAATACTTTATTTTTGTATTTATCATTTAAAATGTTTAACAATATATACTATTATTAAGAATAATAGTTTTAAAAGGTAAACTAAAGATAAAAAAAATACTAATAAAGAGAGAAAATGGACAAATAAGAAGCTTATTTTTTGGTAAAAAAAAAGTATTCGCTTTAAATATCATCTGTTAATAATTAAAAACTTTATTTTTAAGAAAATAATAATAAATTTTTTTTTTGGAAAGCCTTATTTATTTTGGGACCTAGAGCAAATACTTAATTTGAGCTTGGGTGAATGGGTGGGCCTTAGTATGGTTAATCATAGCCAACTACAACCCTGTTTTATTAAGGCTTTTGTTAAACCCACCTCCCACTTGTAATCATATATATCCCTTTCACTTATTTTAAAATTAATTTTTCAAATATATCCTTCTTTTATTTTCATAAACTGGTGCACCTCCTTTATATTTCATCTCATCTCAACCATCCTCTTCTCTCTATTTTTCTGTCACGATAAAAGTATATTTATAAAAAAATTTAATTGTATTTTCATCAAATGAGAAGGAAATTAAAACTACGTAGTCGTATCATGCACGAAAAGCATGTTTTGGCTGGAAAATATAATTTTAGTTATAAAATACAATTACTTTTCAGTGTGATATAATTTTACTCAAGTATACCATTGATGGCTATATCAAGATGCAATAACCTCTTGGTGCTTTCTAAGATTGTATGGTTTTTCATGCATTCCCAGTTTTCCATTGTAGTTCACTTTCCTTCTTACTTATATCAAATGGATTACAGGAAATGAGGATGTATTTGTTGGCAAGGAAAAATCAATGGCAATGGAACTTGGAATGGAATGGGCAATGAAGTGAGATGAGCATAAGGGAAATGGGGTGTACTAATTTTCAAAAGAAAAAAAAGAGGATATACTTGGATAAATGATTACAAAATAAGTGAAAGGGATGTATATAATCAAAAGGGAGAGGTATGTTTAATAAATGCTTTTGTTAAAGACCTTAAAGATATACACAACAATATTTTTTGGGCCAAGATAATGATCTTCAATTCCAATCATGAGAAATTTGAAGTCATACTTGTTAAATATGACGCTAGTGTCACAAAGGCATTTAATTTATTTCACATTTATTATTTTAAATAAAGCATGAAGTTGAATGTAATTCAATGCACATCACATGTATGCAAGATTTTGGAATTGGGAATATAATAATACAATACATTTTTCTTGTTATTTATGTAAATTTGGTTCTATTAGGTTGTTTTTATTTGTTTTATTATTACATCTTTGTAGAATTTTTTTTTTTTTCAAGTAAAAGAAATTCTTACAAAAATATCTACATTTTCCATTACTAAAGGACAGGTGATATTCCAAATTATTTCCACAATCACCTCCACCTATAGTATATAGGAATCAATTGATTATTACATCCTTGTATACAATCCATTATTTTCTTCATATTGAAGGAACCTTGGCACCAAAAAAGACTCACTGAGTCTTTAATATCCACATCTACCAGAACAACATAACAATGTGAAGGATATTTTTTGAGTGAATAATATAACAATGTGAAGGTCCAAATCCTAAACGATTGGCAAACAACACCAAAATTAAAAGGGTCCCTTTTGCCAAAAAAAAAAAAAAAAAACAAAGGATCTAAATAGGCACATCCATTTTACCATTTTCAAAATTATAAAAATAAAGATAGTATATTCCTTCTTCCTTTACAAAATTATAAAAATACAGGATATTTTTTTTTAAAGGATAGGTGGTTATGTGATTGTAACTACTAATTAGTTACTAACATCAAAAGTATTTGGTATTAACACAAATTGAGAATCAAAGAGGAGATTTAGTCCAATCACTGAGAGATCTATCACTATAATCCTCCCTTAGTCTCTTAATGCACAACAAATTCTCTTCACAAGAGAGCATCTTCCAATGTAGGATGGTTCGACACAGGCATTCTTGGCTTGAAACCTCAATGGTCATGACCATAACGAGATTATGTGAGAACACACACAAAGCCCATCCCTTCTGAGCCCATATAAAGAGTGAAACCCAATCAACTGAAAGAAGTTGGGAATTGAGGATGTGCATGGGTTCATAAAATTAATTATAAATTATTTACTATGTCCTTTTCACAAAATTCCATAACTCCTCCATCAATTAAGTCTACCTGTAAAGAAATTTTAAAAATAAGCATAAATAGTTTTAAAATCTAAGAAAAAAAAAATCATGTTTAAGATAAATAACTCATTCACATTCACATAATTTTAAAAACAGAACGATTTTAAATATAATATTTATTCTAATATAATATTATATTGAAAAAATCAAAATTAACTTATTAATATTCCTTGTACATAATTAAAGGAGTTTTTAATTTCATTTCTTACTTGAGAAAATCCAAAATGTTGTATGGCTTCTTCAATTCTTTCATTTTCTTCACTAGTACTTGGTGGGAAAATAAGTAGCAAGATTAGATTCAAAATGTTACATCCTTCCTTCAATTCTTTCATTTTCTTTTAACAAGAGTGTTAAAAGACAACTTACTTGATTGCATAAAAATAATATCTCATAAAAATGAAGATTTAATGACGTAAAAATTTGATAGAATAAGATGTATCTTTGTGCAAGAAAATAAGAATAAAATAACAACTAAATATTGAAAATTGTTAAATTTTTTAAAATGGATAGATGATTTAGACCCTTTTATAATGTCAAGAAAGAGAAGTGAAGGTACAGCTTAATTTGCACAAATGTGGTAAGAACATTACATGGTGACCTGTTCAATTTGCATTCATGAATATTTTAAAAAGTAAAATACTTACTAGCTGAGATAATACTTGCGGCATGAATGTCATGTGACGAAGCATACATACAAGTCATTATATAATATTTTCATATTGTTCATAGTCTTGGCATGATTGCCATATGGTGAAACAAGCATACAGTTTATCAAAGGATACTATATTATATATGATACTATCACATAAATGCATAGTCACAACATGAATTCTATATAATAATCATATACTTACGATATAAATGTCATGTGACAAACAACTTTATATTTACAATATAATCCATTAACTTAAATTATGTTTACTCACATATAAATAACAAAAATGTAAAATAAAAATAATTTAAACGTAGAACAAGCATAATTTATACCATGAATAATATATGATAAGACTTATAAACGGTGTATTCATTTAAATAATACTTTTGTATCAATTCACTTGGATAGTTAAAAAAGTAGTAAAAGGTAAACCATTATAATTTTGTCTTAACATATAGTGGACATAATACAAGTTATTTAGTTATAATTTATCTGTTTTTTACTTTGTATTTTATTATATTAATTATAGTAATTTAATTTATTAATTTTTTATCTTTAATTATATATTTTTCTTACTTTATTGATATTTAATTTTAGTTTTGCAAAGAATCCTTAATATTATGGATACTTAGATTAATTCAATAAGTGATGGAAAAGAAAACAATATGAGATTATTGCTATAAAAATACAATATGTATGAATATAAGGCTATTAATTTTTATTTATCAATTAATCTTTTCATTTATTAATGTCTAAAAATTAATAATTAAAATTATTGTATGGGAATTTTTATCTTTTACCTCTTTCTTTACCTTTCCTTTTGTGAATAGTTATTAGATTACTCATTGATTAAGATTTTTTTATTCTACTTTAGTGACATCACATATAAAATGTTGAAATGATAATTACTATTTTTTAAAGATAATCACTTATTTTATAAATCTCCGATTACACTAAAAAAAATTATTACAAATTTAATTTGTTATTATAAATGCGACATAATAGTATTGTGTTTATTTTTATATTGCTACAATAATAGAAATAAATATTAAGTTAAATTTTAAGTTAAAAATTCTATCTTAGATTTATCAACATGATGTTATTCCATTTCATTTTTTGCAGTTTCACACCACATTTGAACTTTTATAAAAAATGGTTGAAAAATTTTACACTAGGCATACAATTTACTATTCTCATTCTTTTATTTTTTTTTTATTTGGTTTTTTTTTGTTTAACATTTGTGTTTTTTGTTTCTTAGTTAGGACTTGCGTAATGTTAAGATCAGAGTTTAAAAATAATAATTTTTTTTGCGATGGATCATAGGATACAATGAAAAATATAATTACAATTTTAGTCAACAATGATAGGAAGACATGACACTGGTATGACATTGTTGTGGTGAGTTGTTTTCATTATGTTTTTTTTTTTCTTCTTAATATTATATCTTTAGCCTTTAGTTACATGTGATGGACATAAAAGAGTAATTGTAAGATTTATAACTTATTTATGTTTTACTTTGTATTTTAAAATATTAATTAAATTTATTAATTAAATTTATTAATTAAATTTATTAATTAAATTTATTAATTTATTATTTTTATTTTATATATTTATAATATTTTTTCAATTTGACATTTGATTTAAGTTTTATAGAAAATCTGATATTATGGATATTTAGATTAAACAATTCAGTGATAAAATATAAGACAATACGTGGGTATTGTTATAAAAATTACAATATGTATGTTTTTAAGGTTATTATTTTTCTTTTTTCAATCAATCTTTTTATTTATCAATTTCTAAAAATTAATACTTAAAATTGTTATACAAAAATTTATGTCTTTCATCTTTTTTTTATCTCTCTTTTAGATGGTGAGTTGTTAATTATCTGTTAATTGAGAATTTTTTATTCTACTTTAGAGACTTCACATATTTTTTTATTTGGTTTTTTCTTTGTTTAACATTTATGTATTTTTTTTCTTAGTTAGGACTTTTGTAATGATGTTAAGAGAAATAAAATGAGTTTAAAAATAGTAATTTTTTTTACGATGGATCATAGGATACAATGAAAAAACATAATTGCAATTTTAGTCAATAATAATAGGAAGATATGACACTAGTATGACATTGTTGTGGTGAGTTGTTTTCATTATGTTTTTTCTTTTTTTTTTCTTATTTCTCTTTTTTTTTCTTATTAATGTTATAACTTTAGCCTTTAGTTACATGTGATGGTCATAAAAGAGTAATTGTAAGTTTTTTATTTATAACTTAGTTATGTTTTATTTTGTATTTTATTATATTAATTAAATTTATTAATTTATTATTTTTATTTTATATATTTATAATATGTTTTAATTTGATATTTGATTTTAATTTTACAGAAAATCCTTGATATTGTGGATGTTTAGATTAAATAACTAAGTGATAAAAAAAATAAGGGAATACGTAGATATTGTTATAAAAATTACAATATGTATGTTTTTAAGGTTATTATTTTTCTTTTTTTCAATCAATCTTTTCATTTATCAATTTCTAAAAATTAATACTTAAAATTGTTGTACGAAAATTTATGTCTTTCATCTCTTTTTTATCTCTCTTTTAGATGGTGAATTGTCAATTATCTATTAATTGAGAATTTTTTCATTATACTTTAGTCACATCACATATTCAATGTTAAAATAATAATAATAATAATTTAAAATTATTTATTTATTTAATAAATATTTAATTATATTAAAATAATACTTTTTAAGTGTTTCAT
>JAMLFT010005891.1:0-16889 GCA_026544285.1 Pachyrhizus erosus
TTTATTAATTCATTCCTTTAAACATTCCCCCACATACTATGATAAAAAGTAAACTTTGAAATTAATATTATATATATAGATTTTGGGATGTTACACTACTGTTGTGTTTTGATGTAGGAAGAATTGAATCTTAATGAAGAACCTACTAATATTAGTGGAACAAACATTACTACTATTAATATGGTAATGCAAATGTAATGAGGAATGAGTTAAATGTGTTGTTATATGTTTATTTTATCTATTGTTGCAAGTGACAACAAATGATAATGTTAAAGCATTTGTATTAGCAAATGTTGTTCAAATTATTTCAAATGAAAAGATGAAATATGAAAACACTAACATAACCATGGTATTTGTGTTCTCTTACAGGAAATCTTATAAGAAATGCATAATATACTCAATTTTGATGAATTATATTTCCTATTTTGATGCAGCCAAAGAATGTTTCAAAGAAAGAAAAAAAGAACAAGTCAAACCTGGAGAAGAATGAAACAACTTATGTAAATGAATTTCAAGGATCTGGGGCTTGTGACTTTATAATTGTAAGTGAAGCCATTAAAAAAGTTGTGAAAGAAGTGCTTGAAAGGGAGTTGTCTGGGAATAGAGCAACTATTGTTGTAGAAAAAGGACTAAATGATGGGTCCACATTAGGAAAGTAGTGAAGGTATTATGAGTGAATAGGCACGTGGTCAAACGGTTCGGGATTGAAACCATGTGTCTCTTTTTGGATATGTTGAACTTTGATAGATTTATGATCTTTTTATAATGTTTTCATCTTTCTAGATTGTGAACAACAATGACTAATACTTTTGTATTTTGTATCATAATTGCTAGTATTTAGTGTAAACCCTACCTTTTTTTGGATGACTAATTGCAATTCAAAATATAAACATAATTAAAGTCTTACTGCTACTTTTTATTCATTTATCTTATTCTACTGTGTTCAAAGTTTTTATTAATGTTTGGTGGACTACTACTACTTTTATTATTGTTTAGTGGACTAACAATATGTAATTTAAAACTTATTGAATTGACATAGATGTGCAGATTTCATAACACATACTATTTTTATTATTTTTTTAGTTTAATCTTATCAATTTTGAATTATTTTTTTTTGGTGGATTGGAAACAAAGATGTGCAAAATTATTATTGGGTTAAAACATGATTAATAATCAAGTAAATCAAGTGTAATGGAGTGGTAATTTCATGCGTGATCTTTCTCCTTAATGCCATTTTCTTGGAATAGAATTATTATATAACATTTTATACACATAATGAGCCATGTGTATTTTGTTCTAACATTGTGAGCTTACCATGCCTAAGCCATGTCCTAATTGAGCCATCCAATTGGGAATTTGAATTATAACATTTTAAAACATTATGTTGGTGAATATAATTGAACCAACGTTTTGTAATTATCTTCTCCTTACACTTGAAACTAAAAAATCTAAAATTAAATACACATTAAACACATACTAAACCCCTTAATTAAACACAATGTATACATTTGAAGCTTTCTACACAAACTTAAATATACCTTAAACACACACACAACTCCAAAATAAAAACATACTAAAGTTATACCATCAACTAAATCAACACTTCCAAATATACATACTCATTAACACCTAATTGCAAAAGACAAGCATATCACTAAAGTAATTGCCCACAAAATGACCAATAACACAAAATAGGTTATTGACTTTTTCCTTTCTACAACCAACTTCATTTTTAAATTACTAATTTTCCTTAACAAATCTTTTGTGGCCATTGCATTAACCTCCATAGCAACTTCAACATCATTCCTTCCCACTTGTTGATTAAAGTCCTCATCAAACCAATAAAAATAATTGCAAGAAGTTTCTAACTGAAATGTAAAAAATGTAAGTAAAAAAAATAAAATAAGATGACAACCAATACAAATAATGATACTCACACCCCAATTTTGACACCTCCAGAAAAGTTGTCAAATGTTAGTTGTAGTATTTGATTTTAAAAGTAATGTTTTCTCACCACATCCACATAGTCTCAACCTTGAAAGACAGTTTGAGGTTGTTGTTGACAATGAAGAAGACACCCTTTCCCTCCTCATTGGATTTGACCGTTGTCTCCATGATAATTACATTATTTGTCGTTGTATTTAAAGGCAAAGCAAACTGTAATGGAGAAAGAAAAGGAAAGACAAAGATATTAAATGAGAGAGTTGAACAATGATAAAGATACAGAATAATAAAAAAGATGTTGTCATCAAAGAAATCTTAGGCTTCCTATTAAAATAAATATTGTTATTTAATCTTATTTAAATTTTTAATTATTATTGTCAATAAAAAAATTACATGAAATGTCATGTCATAATTATTTAATTTAATGTGTTTCTTTTAACAAAACAATGTTAACAAACTTAGGCAAAGGATCAATTTAAGATATTTTATAAACTTTAAGATTGAAAATCATGAATTTTTTCTAACAACTAAAATCAAATCCAAATACTTTTTTAAAGATAAAAATTATATTTAATTTTTTTTATTTTAGACATAAAACTTATAAAATTAACTCATATATAGATTATCAAAATTAAGATATATTTACATGTTTACATATCTGATATATTAATTCAACGTAAGAAAATAATTGACGTTAAATGTACATTAGAAAATATGAAACCTTTAAAACAAATACACTTTAAAAGTTAGTTAACATTTACATAAATACTTAAAAAAAAAAAGAAAATTACTCCTGTTATAAATAAATAATATAATAAAAATAAAAAAGAAAAAAAATGAAAAATATCAATAAAATATTCACGATGATTTGTGTTTATATATGGTTAGTCTACTTAAATATGATGTATATTTATCTTCATTATAATTTAATAATTTATATTTATTTCTCTCTATTATTCTAACGTGTCACGATTCCTAAAAAATATAGTAAAATGAAAGGAAAAAAGAAAAAAGTTGAAGCCGCTAACACAGTAAAAGCCAACCGAACAGGGAAAGAAGCAAAAACTAGAACAGACAAAAAAGAAGAGTTTGCCGTTTGTTGACCCTTGCAAGTTGCAAATGCAAACACTTATGTGTTGTTCTTCTTTCTTAAACGTTGAGTCTGAAGTTGATCAACCCTGACTTGTTTTACACCATTCTGCCAGAGTGAAATAGAAAGTGAGTATTGCTGAAATGGGATCCCCAGAAGAAGAAGAGCTTCTCAAGAAGATAGAACGGTTAGAAGCTGGTCATGCTCACCTCAAGCAAGAAATGTCCGACCTCAAGCTCATCCAAAACCACAAGTCTCGTTCCAGGTTCGGTGCTGCCACGTGCAACAGACCCTCTTCTTCTTCTTCTTCTTCTTCTTCTTCTTCTATACATCAAAATGGAAACAAGTATCTCAATATATTGCAATCAATGGGCCACGCTGTTCATGTATTGGATCTTCAATGTCGTATCATATATTGGTGAGTGCTTATTTTGATAATTCTCCAAGTTTGCTTATTTGGAGTGTTCTTTTTTGTTGCATATCTGCAGTAAAAATGATTTTTTTTTTGTATTATTTTTATTTTTGAGGTTCAGTCCGTGTGATCCGTTTTGCAGGAACCCTAGTGCTAAAAATCTGTATGGTTATGCAGCAGAAGAAGTTCTTTGGCAGGATGTGATTGAGGTGCTTGTGGACCCCAGGGATTTGGCCTTGGCCAATGATGTACTCAACCGTGTCAAAATGGGAGAGAGTTGGAGAGGCCATTTCCCTGTTAAGCATAAGAAAGGGGACAGGTTCTATGCTGTGGCAACCAATACACCTTTCTATGATGATGATGGAAGCTTGGCTGGAGTTATTTGTGTCTCCTGTGATTCACGGCCATTTCTTGATACCAGAATCCCCTTTTCAGGTGGAAAGAATGCGGAAACGGATTCGGGTTCCAACGGTCGTAGGAGTAGCATTTCGGATAAACTTGGCCTTGACTCTCAGCAGCCACTTCAAGTTGCTCTGGCGTCGAAGATTTCGAATTTGGTTAGTCTTGTGCTTTTCGTGTTTCTGTTCGGTGTATAGTTTGGCTAGTCTTAATGTTTGTAATTCTTCAAGCAGGCCTCGAAGGTGAGTAACAAAGTTAAGTCTAGAATCCGGACTGGAGAACATAATGCCAATCTTGAAGGTGGGAGTGGAGAGAGTCATCATTCTGAGCATAGTTTCTCAGACTGTGTTCTTTCTGATCAGAGAGAGGATGGTAATTCAAGTGGAGCTAGCACGCCCAGAGGAGAGGTGCTAAAATCTCCTTTTGGTGTATTTCCTCATGTTCAAGAGAAATCCGAAGGAAAAACTGTGAGAGACTTGGGTGATCAGAGTGAAGGAAAACCTATTCACAAGATCATACCTTCTAAAGCTGAAACATGGATTCAAAAGAAAACATCATCATGGCCATGGAAAGCAAATGATCTGGAAGGATCTGAGGCAAGGTATGTTCGTGTTGCTTTGCCTTGGTTGCAGGGTGATCAAGAAAATGACTCAATTAATCAGAAGAATCTTTCTTCTGGGTTGAAGCCAGAAAGCCAGGCAGGCGAAGGCAATCGACCTGTTAATAATGAGGCTTCGGGATCCTGGTCCTCCTTTGTTAATGTTAACAGC
This sequence comes from Pachyrhizus erosus, assembly GCA_026544285.1. Lineage (NCBI taxonomy): Eukaryota > Viridiplantae > Streptophyta > Magnoliopsida > Fabales > Fabaceae > Pachyrhizus > Pachyrhizus erosus. Next base: position 4,616 of record JAMLFT010005891.1, read on the forward strand.
ACAAGTAGTACCAGCAGCTGTGGGAGTGGCTGCAGTTCTGCTGCCCATAATAAAGTGGATGTTGACTCTGATTGCTTGGATTATGAAATTTTGTGGGAGGACCTGACAATTGGAGAACCAATTGGGCAAGGTAGTCATGTTCTTTACTAGAGCAGCATGCTTGAGAAAATAAGCGTTTGTCTTTTACAATATCCATGCATCAACCAAAACATGTATTTGTTTAAACAATGCTGATATATGTGTATGCAGAGTTTTTATTTTTGAATTTTCTTTGCTTCTGTATGAGGCCCCCTCCTTAATTTGATGCCCTTGTTTGCAAAACCCAAATATATAGTGATCAATTTTTATTGTGCATTGGTATGCTTTATCAGTTTTAGTGTTTTCTATTTAGCTTTCTGTTGCTTGGCAGGTTCTTGTGGAACTGTATATCATGCTCTGTGGTATGGATCGGTATGTTCTTTTCTCTTCCTGTAATTTCTGGTTTAAAGTTCATCCTACTTAACATGTTTAAGTTTTTCATATACATTATGCAAATTGTTATTTGCAACTCAAATTACTGGCATTTAGTACTCTGAGTCCTTTTTAATGTGTTAAATTTAAAATTGTTTAATTAGGGCATCGTCAGATTTCTGGAAGCCATGTGAAATGTATGTGACAAATGTAAACTAATATTTTCTGGCTACTATTCAGATTTCAACTAATATTCATGTTTCTGCAGGATGTTGCTGTCAAGGTTTTCTCAAAGCAAGAATACTCAGATGATGTGATACTCTCCTTCAGACAAGAGGTATGATGTCTAGCAGTCTAATTTGCTTGTTATGTTGGGAAATGAGAAATAAACTAAAATTTATCCATATGATGAAGTCAGCTTATGTTTAAAGAATGTTGTGATTGCCCTTACCTGGGAGAGAAAATTTGATTAGACCATAATAGATTCTGTCTGTGGATTTTACTTTGACAATGTTTTCAAAATGAAATAATCTTTATTACCTTTTCTGCATAATGTTTATTGCTTTTGTGTTACACTAAAATCCACTTGCATGTAGGATGTCAGAGTTATGGTCTCTTAATATGTGAACATGGTTCAATCTATTCACACTTGTGACATTGCTTCATGAAACTTGGTTATGTTCATGAAGGATTAAGAATTAATAATCGTCTGTTGACTCTGCCGTAAAAGCTGCCTTGTTCATACTACCCATATATATGGCCTTGTAGGATGTCAAAGTTATGGTCCTCTTAATATGTGAACACGATTTAATCTACTATTCACACATGTGAGATTGCTTCATGAAGCCTGGTTATGTTCATTAAGGATTACTAGTCATCCTGTTGACTGTGCCATAAAAGCTGCCTTATTCATACTACCCATATATATGGTCTTGTTCTCATCATACTTATTCTTACCTACATAATAACTGAAATTATACTCCAACTAACTTAGCAACAAGGATACATGATATCAGTATTATAACCAGAATTATATTATATTGGTAATTTTTGCAAATCTTAATGCTGAATTAAAAATGTTTTATGTCAATTAAATGAATTGACTAAACTCATAATTGGAAGAATGCTGAAACCTAATTGGGAATAGTGGAGTCATAGCTATCAGTTATACCAGGGGTTTGATATTGATGTACCATCTTAGAATGTAGCCAATATAAAACTGTATGTGCAAGAGCTTGTTCTTCCATTTCCTCAAGCTTTCCTCTTTGATTATTTTTTGCTTTTATTTTGATAAGCAGACATATTCTACCTTATATTTATAAGTTCCAGTATAATTGAACGTCCCTTAAAATTCCATTGTATACCATTGATTTGACAATGTATTCTGTAAGCAGGTGTCTGTCATGAAAAGACTTCGTCATCCCAATATTATTCTCTTCATGGGGGCTGTGACTTCCCCTCAACGTCTATGCATTGTAACAGAGTTTCTCCCACGGTTCATTTCTGATTTACTCTATCATGAACATTCTGATTCAATTTGTTGTGTCACATAATGTTGATTTGGGCTGATAATTGTTGCATCCATTTATATTTTATCCGTTCAGTGGAAGCTTGTTTCGTTTGATTCAGAGAAACACAGCCAAACTTGAATGGAGACGACGAGTTCATATGGCCTTAGATATTGTAAGTACTTAAAAGCAGTATTATGGACAAGATCTCTCTATTTATCTGTAATTATGTATCTTCTTTGTTTTAATTAATAACATCATATGATGTTTGTTGAGGAATAGAAACATGTTCATTTTTTGTATCCCTCTCTTTTCCTCTATCAATATTATTAATCATTCAGACATCTATTCTTTGAGCACTTCTAGTAGATTTTAACTTAAACTTCAATTTATTATCTTAGAAAGGATCTCTATCACTGTGATTGAAGCAATGGTGTAATGCTTACTCTTTCTATAGGCACGAGGTGTAAATTATCTTCATCATTGCAACCCCCCTATCATCCATCGAGATTTGAAGTCTTCAAATATTCTAGTTGATAAGAATTGGACAGTGAAGGTCTGCCACTTGTCACTCTTCTTTTTATTCTCTGTATGTTGGATTGTATTCTCTCAGTTGAGTCCTCAAGGAATTACAGCCTATTTTTTGTCCTCTTTAGCCAGACAATATCTTAATCTTGTGTTGGCAAAACAGGTTGGTGATTTTGGTCTTTCGCGTCTTAAACATGATACATATCTCACTACCAAGACAGGAAAGGGCACGGTAGGCTCTTATTTGTTGTGGTGCCTTACATGTTTGATGTAATTGAAATTTTCCCCTTCAGTGTCAAAATATGTTTCTGATTCTCCAGTTTTTATTCTCCTTTGTAGCCTCAATGGATGGCACCAGAAGTTCTTCGTAATGGACTGTCAGATGAGAAGTATGTGTTTTATGCTCTCTTACTTTGTCTGTCTTCCTCCCTCTCCCCTTCTCTCATATTCTGACCAAAATCCCACTTTGAATTATCTTTTGCTGCTTCATGGGACCATTAGGTCTGATGTTTACAGCTTTGGGGTGATATTGTGGGAACTTACAACTGAAAAGATCCCTTGGGATACTCTCAACCCAATGCAGGTATAGTTTTAATGTGTACATGAACCATGGAAATTTATGAAAGTGAACATATATAAAAAGTGATGTGATAGTTAAGCACTTAAACTTATTGAATGCAAAAGAAAAAACTGCTATTTTCAATTTGTTTTTTGAGAAATGCTATTTTCAATTTGTTTTTTGAGAAATGCTATTTTCATTGTTGAAACATTTAAGATTGTTAAATTTGTTATTCTACTAATTCTGGTTCTTGGGGATAAACCCGTGCTACCATAGAGTATGCAAATTAGGTGTTTGAAGTTAAACTTTGAATTGCTTCATCATGTTGTCACTAATCTAGTTTTTAATTTACAAGTAGTCTTAGAAGACAAAAGTGTCATTTTTTATCATCATCATTCGCTCCAATTCCTGTAATTATTTTTCACTATCTACTCATGCTCAATGAGTACATATATGAACAACAGTTTATCTAGGATTCTTGCAGGTTATTGGAGCTGTAGGGTTTATGAATCATCGGCTAGAAATTCCAGAAGATGTTGATCCACAATGGGCTTCTATAATTGAGAGCTGCTGGCACAGGTCTACATTTTTGTCACCGTCATATTTTTTATTTCTTCCCCACAACTCTAGCATTCATAACACAATTATTATCACACTTTCAAAACAATCATATGCTATTGCACGATTTCAGAGAAAAAAATGTTAACACTAATGGAGATCATTTGTAGAGATTGACTATATGCTAAGTATCATGTTTAAAATCATACTAGAGTGAAATGGTCTTTTGGTGGAGTTCTGCTTGTAGCAACACTCTAAATTTTTCCATATTTCTCCTTATTCTTCCTTATTGGCATTAGAGACTTCCCTACATAATCTCTACAATATCTCTAGATGAATTACGGGCTGAAAGCCTGTGGGCATGAACTTTAATTAATTCATATAGCTAACTTGAACCTGTTAGCATATGTTGGGTACACTGGTTTTTTACTCTAACCAAAAAAGTTAATAGATTATATAGCCTATGTTTGGTTAACATGGATTTTTCAAAATAACGTTTTCCTTATTTCTTTTAATGGATGCTTACTAAATTATCTACTTCGGTCATTAAAGTTTTCATATTATACATTAGTGGTTATCAGTCATGTTTTGCTGTTTAGAAGCAAAGTGTGGTGCAATTACTGGCGCTCACATGCTAACTTACAACTGTTCATTCCTACCAGTGATCCAGCTTGCCGACCAACATTCCAGGAACTGGTGGAAAGGCTTAGAGAACTGCAGAGACAGTACACAATTCAATTCCAGGCTGCACGATCTGCTGTTGAGGAAGGCACTCAAAAGCAATTCTAGCCAGTGGCCACAATTTGAGCTTGGTTCTTTTTGTCACTAGCAGGCTGGTGCGTAAGGGGAATTTTTTGCATATACAATATAAAACAAACCTGATGAGTAGCTGAGTTGGTAGAAATAGCTGGTATTGGAGTCCTGCAGCATTGTTGGATCATCAACATCTGTCTAGGTATATATCATCATAATAGTAGGAAAATGTTTACCAAGCTATTTTAGTCATTTGATATGTCCTTGATGGCACCATAGAAGTTCTTAAACTCACTAGTGATGCCCTATGTTTGAAGTCTTGTGAATAGGTTCCCAGTATCATGACTGTAATCTTATATGGAAAATGTTTGTACCTCTTTTAGTTGTATAAAAAGTTGGGAGAAAGAGAACGATAGAAATCAAGGTAGACAGGTAAATGGGAGAAAATAGTAGAAGGAAAAAGTTCAGATAGAGAATTCGAGAATTTCTGAAACTGTAATTGCATATTTAAGTTTCTTGATAAGAAACTATTTTAGTTATAGAGAAATATAACTAATCTGTTAGACCTATAACAGCTATTTGTACAAGGCTCTGCGACAATGTATGTTCACTAATATAGAAAGAAAGAAAACAAAATAACCTTTATTTTACTACAGTCTGGAATGAAAAAGTTCATACACACACACATATATATTATCACGTTATCTACTATAATTTCAAGTACTTGGTAAATTTCCATTGCGGTTTTAGTTGTCTGGTCCGTTAACCAGAAATGCTACTACCTCTTGGATTCATTCCATTCATCTGTGGTGAAGGCATGTCTCATTAGAAATTGAAAAATTAATCATGTGATATAGGATGGGTTTAATTTGAGTAAAAATTGTAATCATGTATTAATGGCAATGATACTTTTTTCTCCATTAAGAAAAAAGTTGGTTTTATATGATTTCATTGATTTGCATAAGAATTTGTGAGAATAAAGCTTGTGGAAGTTATATATAAATACAATGATCGCATTGTGTATCAAATAATCTTTATTTTATCACCAAAATCAGACTCGTTCACTCCTATACACAATAAAACTTTTTTTTTTTTTTAAAAAAAGCCATCACTTTTCAGGTGCTGAAATAAAAATGTAAAATTTAATTTCCAACAGGCTCCATATAATATATAGTCGAACTATATAGTTCCGAGAGTAGTAATAATAATAATAATCTTATATTTTATACCATTAACACATAATTTTTTCTTCATGGAGAATATTGCTGATCATTTTGGGATTTTATTTTTTTATTAAAATATTTATTATTTTATTCTTAGTATAATATTTATTTTTAATTAAGTCAATATATAAAAAAATAGTTTTTTATCAGAATAAAAAAAATAGTTTTTAATTTGATTTTTCTATGATGTTTGTTGCTATTATAATGCTTGTAGGGATTGTAAGGTATAGTGAAATGTACTCAACAAGTTACATATAATTTACATGATTATGTGAAGAAAAAAAAATTTAGTTCTTACTAGAGATAATCATTCTGTCATACTAATTTTCAGTGTTATAACAATATAACCTGAGGGTATATTGAGAATCTATTTTTGAACAAGTAGTTAAATTAATTAATACTCTCTACATCTCATATTATTTATCTTTTAAGGCAATATACACTAAAGAAAATTATTAATTACACAAGGTACTATGACTATATGACTTTATTTGACCAAAATATCTTTAACAAAGGAGTTAGAATGTAATTGTAAATCTATTTAAGTATTTAGTAGAGATACGATGCATGATGGTATTATTGAAAAAAATCAATGCTTAATTTTTTTTTTAAATAAAATATTTTGAGACAAATTAAAACGTTCAAAGAAACATAAAATATTAGATCACGTATTTGAAAGATGGATTTCATTCTTTTAAAATGAATAAATGTGCAAAGTGAGAAAAGTAAGAATAAATTTTACGCTAATTTGAATTAAAGTGTTTTGTAAACTTAATCCATGAAAGATCACACAAGTTAAGTTTCCTACATTAAAGAAAATCGAAAGAAAAAAAAAATACGTTTCTTTTTCACCTCATAGATGTTGGAAGTGTGGAGATAAAGAAATTCTTAATTACATGTGTATCTAACTTGTGTCATGTGTGCTTCCTAATGTAATAAATCAACTTACGTGATTAACATGAGAACTGAGCTGACTCACTTTCATAAAGTTTGAAGTAATTTTTTTATTCTTCAAAGATTAACTGTGTTTGAATTCTCATCCACACACCTCATACGTGGATCACAAAAGCAACAATTGCACAATTTGACATGAAAACCTAGTGAAACATGGATTATTAATCAGAATCCAACACACATTAATTTGACTATTCAGCTACTTTTCTGAAAATAAGAACACATTCCGACTATCCAATTTTATATGAATAGGTTAAAAAGATTGAAACCTACTTAAATGTTACAGTGATCAAGTCACTCTAATAAAAGGATACTTATCTTAATGAGTTTAAATCATAAATTACGTTAAATATAACAGTAGATAATTAAAATAAAATAAAAAATTATTATACATAAAGATATTAAAACCTCTTATATTGAGAATGTATTTAAATTAAATTCTTAATAAATCTCCAATATATATTGACTATTTTTATTCTTTCATGCTGCTGAGTGTGTTTCCGAGTGGGAATGTGACGCGACGAATAAAATCCCGTGAAGAGGATAACAAAGGAGATACATCCAACTTTCTCATGCAATTTGTAGAATGTCAGAGAACCTTATTTTGTTTCTTTCGCCACAAATACCATTACGGATTGCAGAGAATCTGATATTGAAAAGAAAAATTACTTCTATGAAAAAAATATTATAAAAATGCAGTAAAAATTTCCACTATTTGACCAAAAGTAAAAATAAAAAAAAACTGTCCCTGTTCTGGATCTCTACCATTACTGATGCACCGGCCTTTGGGAAATTCACAACGTCTATTGAATTACAGGATTTTATTACCTATGAAGTGGAAGTATAGTGCCCTTTCAGAAAACGAAACTGGTGGAGTTGCAAACAAAAAAATGGATGGCAATTATTAACTTTGAAGACATTATTATGGTGTATGGCCAAAGAAAGAAAAGGCACCTTAGCATTGCATGGAGCCAGCAACATAATCTTATTGAATAAGCAACAGTTAGCAAGATTGTGGACACTTCCATCCCATCAACGTCCATTTCAAGAAACACTAAAACTCTGAAATCTAGCTTTTATCAATTTGGTCGGAAGTAACAAATAAAACAAAAGTTGCCGCTTGCACAAGCATCATACACCACACGTTACAACAGCACGTAAAAAGTAAGGCTTTCCATTCGATCAACAAGAAGAATATACGGCTCTTCGAGTTGAATCAATCACATGCTGAGCTTCAATGATGTCAAAATAAATGCTTAACGGGCAAGCATGTGCATGATGAGACATGTAGAGGTCCTCATGAAGCACTTAACTCCAGCATAAGATCACAAGTACCTTTTTTTAGCCGAAGAAGTTTACGGGGAGGCAAGTTAAACTTGGTCATAAAAACAGTAATGATTTCCAAATGAATTAGGTCACGGTATACTTCTGAGATTCAATTTCAATAAAAAACAATATAAGCTGATACATGTATATAAGTTTCTGAAGCATTCATCCTTGTTCATTCCCACCTCTAGTGAAGCAAGTGCCGAATGGCAGCAACTGCATCACCTTTATGCTCTCGCAGAGTTCTTTCAGCAACCTTTTTGTCCAACTGTTGGAAACAGTTAAGAAAAATATATCAATTCATTGGAATAAAAACTTCTATATGGATTGATGAATAATCTGTTGACGAAGTTACCTCTAGTTCATTAACAATTATATCAACATCTGCTGCATTTATCTTTACGGCAGCTAATTCTTTCTCCCTGTGATAGGATCAAAATGCATACTACAGATTAGAGATGAAAGCTAAACAAATTAATGCAGACTAGACAAGGGGGAAAATGAAGATTTTTTTTTTTTTTTTAATTTACAGTCATGTTTCATTCATGTTAAAATTATGACGTCAGAACTAAACAAGCACTTCACTTTATAATTTTATTAGTAATGCAACATTGTTACTTGATATTTCAATTCACATACAAGAACAAAAGAAAGAGGTAACAGTAAGTGAGAGAAAGCTTCGGTATTAAACAATAGTATTTAGCTACAACTGCAAGTATCCATCTTGGCTGTACCTAGGAATCATAAAACTAGGAACCAAGACACCTCCTATGCTTTCAGATTTTTCAGGTTAAAGACCATCTGAATTTTTTGTTGCTTACCACACTGGAGGTTGAGAGAAAAAGAGAGATACTAAATCTGTGAAAATTCAACATTAAATTTCAACCCTGCAACCTATCTTCAACATATTTAATTGGTGTTCTGGGGTTTGACCTTGAATTAAGGGGAACACCCATTTATTTACCAAATAAATAACCACCCGACCCAGCATTGTCAAATAGTGGCCACAGCATTATTGGTAGCAGAATTCCAACAGATCATCATTAAATCTCAATGGCATTGTGGGTTTACGTTGTGGCCTATAACAGATGTTTTTGAGTTTTGACATTGTGTCTATGGTGGTCATGGCAGAAAAACATTTTAGGCTTTTTTTTCTTTAAAAAAAATAAATCTGATGAGTCTAAACCATTCAATTTCAACAATTGTTTAGCATGTTTTTAACAAAAGGGACCTGAACAACCTCCATGCACAAGCAAAGCCTAATAGCCTCCACTCCATGACTTCTACATTATAAACCAAACAATGATGTACACCATGTTCAGTGAACAACCCATTGGATGTAGTCATGTAACCTCTCTATTCCTTTTTTTCTTTGTTTCTTTGTTTTACTCTACTGCTGGTCCTCTCAGGTCTTGACTTCTTTTTCAGTTCTCTCAATGATATTGAGTCTTTATTCTCAACAGCCATTATTTCACTTTTGGTTGTTTCTGTTCACTCTCTTTTTCTTTTGTTTGTCTCAAGGATCCTTTCCTCATTTCCTTAATTTACTGGTTCTCACTTGTCTTTATGTCAGTAGTTCTAATAATGGCAAGGTTGAGGATCATCACAGACTTCAAGGGCTAGTAACAGGACTGATCCAGGGTGGAACATTGCCACTCTTGGGAATAAAATGACACAAACACTCGTGTGAGCAATTTCAATGATAAAATGATAAGGGAGGAGAGATCAGATCACTAGAGCTAGGGAAAACATTGATGGAATGTTTAGTGTGAACGGCAAGTCCCACAATGGATGAGAACAGGCAAGTTGAACTGCATATAAGCAACAAGGGATCATTCACCTAATATTAAGTTTTAGTTACACGTAGTGTCTAGTTCACTTGTGTGTTTCTTACTTGGCCCATTGATGGAAATCACTCCAGTATTTTGGCTCCCTTTGCAACACAACAGCAGCAGCCAAGGTGTGACAACTTGAACAAGAATTGAAGTGCAGTGGAATTGGGGATGGATCATCCCCATCCAGATCCTTGTATCGAAAGTCTTCCTAAGCATACTAGATGAAAAGACTTGACTCGCATTTGACTTGAGGGAAGCATTGTTGGAATGTCAAAAGTGAGGGAAAAGTCCAAATTGGCATCTAATGTCTTAGGGTGCATTTGGTACAAGGAAAAATTTTCAAGTCCAAGAATCATAATTCCTAGGAATGACTAAAATATGTTTGGTTTATTATAATTATTCCAATATTTATATACCTTTCTTACGAATCAAAGATTTTCACATTCATTTTTAATATTTTTTTTTTCATAAACTTTCATTATTTACCACATTAAATGATATAATAAGAGTAGAGTGGTATCTTTTTCAACTAAAAAGTTATATTCCGACCTCCCCATAGGAACAATTTTAAAAGAAACCTAGGTAAAACCACATTAGGGGAATAATCTTTCATAGGAATGTAATTTTTAAATAACAAATCAAACACGGGAAACGAACATTCCCAACTTCAATTCCTGGGAAACTAAAACCTTCCCTTGTACCAAACACCCCTTAAGGTTTTATATTGATGCAGAATTTGGTCCACTCGTGTGGTTCTCACTTCTCCAGTGTTTTGGCTCCCCTCACAACTCAACATACATTGCAGATTAACAACTTATGAACATTACAACACCTAGCAATGCTATATTGCAGAAAAGCAGAAATTGGCATTACTAGTATAAGAGAGGCATGGTTGTTAAATGCTAATTTCTACTTTCTAGTATCCTTACAACACTAGAAAGCACATGCTAAGTTTGAGATACTCTAGGTGGCCAAACTTTGAATAACGATTTCCTAAGTAGTATAGTAAGCGCAGTATTATAATGAATTACTGAATGTGTCGGTTTTACATCGACAAAAATTAGAGAATGAAGAAGATGATAATTGAATGTAGTGACCTGATGCGCATGGCATTGCGATCAGCTTCGGCAGAAGCAGCGATGGAAGCCATGGCCTCTTGGACGCGAGTGGAATCGAGTTGGCGATCCTCGACGCGATCAGTGAGCTTATCCAACGCTTTGCTCTGTTGCTGTAGGTCTTTGGAGTCCACCATCATCTCCACCCCTTCCTCTCCACCCTCCATTCTTACGCTCTTTCCCAAACACCACTCGCAACCCTTCTTCCTTTTTCCTTTTTCCTTTTTCCTTCTTTCTGTGCCCTAACCTACCCGGCCAGAATTTGAATCTATCATCATCATGCTTCTGGACTGGACCTTCTCCCCCTCATTCACATGGGCCCAGCACCCATGGGCTTCCATCTGGAGGCCTCTCCAAAAGTAGCCCAGATTCAAGGAATTGATCCTACAAAAAACAAACCCAATACAAGACTTGTACAATTCTTCATCTGCATTAAAACAAAAACTCTCCCAACACTCCTTTTCATTAGAGACAGTAATCTGAATATAAAAATATATTTTATATTATCCTTTCTGTAATAAAAGGGTGCTGCTGGAAATTTTTTAGAATATAAAATTTTTTAGTTTTAGCCATAGACAAGAGTTGGAAAATTCTCTCACGGCCCATGTTATTGTCACTTTCCTCTTTTCCATGTGTACGGTAAACCCTTTTCCTTTGAGATCAACTCAATTTTTGACATAAATTTTAACATTATATATTATTAAAATATATAATATAATTGATGTATAAAAATTAAAACATATAATTATAGAAGTATTAAACTAATTAAATTTTTATTTTATAATATATTTCCAAATAATCTATGAGTATAATATTATGTCATGCAAAATGTAATCTTTAGTTTAAAAAAATCTTAATCTTTCAAGATACTCATTGATTATGTTTACATTTATTTTAAAAAATTATAACTACGTGATATACAATTTTATATATATATTTTTTCTTATAACACAAGTGTAAGTTTTAATCAAGTTAAACAAAATAAATATTCCTACGTCATCCGTCACTAAGCTTAAATTGACACATGTTCGTAGGTAATAGACTACTATTTCGTTAACTAATTTATATATATTGTTAACTAATAATTAAGTAATGATTAATATATGAAAAAAAAAATAGTGTGCATAAATATTTCTTTTCATGATTGCATTAATAATTGTATAGAATAGTTATACATTCTAACAAAAATGATTTGGTTCAATTATAATAAATTAAGAAGAATATATATTGATAGTGTAAATTATGTTTACAATATCATTTAATTATAAGTTAATATGTATAATAAATTTGTTATTTTAATCATTATTATTAAAAATACACAAAAGTTAATCTTTAATTGATTGTGTAAAATTATGTTCATGAAATTCTTATAATAAAGGATGTATTTTAGAAAATTAATAAAGAGCAAACAGTTATATTTATTGATTAGAATTTTGAATTTTAATTGTTATTTTCAATTAATTAA
>JAMLFT010005892.1:4553-16887 GCA_026544285.1 Pachyrhizus erosus
AGAAAATGTGGTGAAGTAAGGTTCATAATTAACCTGGCTGCATTGAGGAGAACCACAGCTAACATTGTTGAAAGTGGTGGACTTTTCAGGGGCAAACAAGGTTGATGTGCAGCCATCACAGGCAGTGCAAGGAATCCAAGCAGCATCATTGCTAGTGTCCATGGCCAAGAGCAAGGTTTGAGGTGGGGTACCTATTTTGACCCTCACAATGTAAGTTGGACTCTGAATAATTTGTCTGCCTGAGGCAATGGGAACAATTGACCTCCCAGCCACCATGCTAGCCAGGAACTGCAGCCTGGCTTGGTCCTTGGCTTGCAGTTGGAGGACACTCTCTGCCCATGAAAGTGGCTTTGATGGCCTAAATGGGGAGCAAGGGCTGAACACATGGAAAACTTCAAGGGTTGAGCCTTGGTCTTGGGTGTCACATTTGGGGTTCAACCCTTGGACTAAGGAGAAAAGCAGGAACAGGAATAGAGGAGAGAGTGAGAGTCTTGTTTTCATGGCCATTGATGTGGTGGGATTTTGGTGCTTTCACTAGAGTCCTCACTACTGTATATATAGTAAAAGGAAAAAAAACTCTGGAACATTTTTTTTTTAACTAGTTTTAGTATTTTGGGGTGAAAAGTTTTTTGTGGGGTTGGTGGGTGAGAAAGGGGTATGGTCACTTAGTGGTATTAAGGTTGGGGGGTTGACGGGTAGAGTTATTTAGAAGTGGGAGATATCAGACTGTACTCCATCTGGTATTGTAGCCTACTCTGCCTATTTCCTGTATCACAATTACACCTTCCATTACATACTATGATGTTATGTTGGACATGCATTTTGTGTAAAATGGTTGAATATTGCATGAATTTTCTCCAAAGATTAGGAATGATAGATTAAATTGGTGTAAAATTAGAGAATAAATTATTAAAATAAAGTCATTTTAAAATATCTCCAAAAATTTAACATATGTACTAAAAATTTACAACAGGACATTTTATTTCATCAACTGAAGAAGTATTTAATTATTTTTAATAATTTGACACCGATTTTCTCAATCCGCAGGAAAAAGGGTAGGTTGGGGCTAGATAATGAGGGAAGGGTTGCATACATGCCGTTTGGTATGCTTTCTAGAGCTGCAGAATTATTTGGGAACTAATCAACTGGATATAACAAGTACATGCTTAATAATAGTGTGTATCTGATTATGCAGTGTTGGGATGCTAGAAAGTAAAACTAACAAAGACATACATAATTGACAAGTTATGGGGTGAGAAAAAGTGTTGTGCCTTTCACAAACCATTATTGATTTATCCTAAGATTTTAACTGCAAGATAGAATAATTTTAAGTACATACATAGTTCAGGTAATTAATTTCTTGCAAGAAGACAAAGCAGATATTGCTGCAAAACACAGACCGTGATTTCTGCTGAATTGCTTTGTCCCCCCCTTTTATTATAATTTTTTTGGATTTACCTTTTCACGGGTTGTATTGTGTTTTTCTTATCTTATACGTTAGACTCCACACAGTTTTAGGTATGCATTATATTTGCCATGTTGCTTCGTTATTACAAATCATTATACACTCAAAGGAATCAATTTGACGATTTTAAATGTTTTCTTTTTCTTTTTGCTTTCATTTATCTCTTGAAAAGAAATAAAAATGAAATTGGTTCGGAACAAATGTCATAGAATAATAATATTTTTTCTATATGTAATCAACTTTTAAATCCAAAATTTAGTTTAAGATTTTTTTTCAGTTTTTCAATATTATTTTCAAAAATAAACTTTACTAGCAATTGTTTTAATCTATAAAGTAGTTTTTTCAGTTCATTGTTATGTCATGATCTCAATTGTGACAATTACTACAATAAATTAGTATTAGCAGATTAATTTTCTGGATATCACAATATTGACAAGGAATAGCTACATCGATTTTGTATCTTCTCTACTTGTTGTGTTGCGTGGTCTAAGTTTATGTATACGTCAAAAATATCATTATGTACATAGATAAATTAATATAAAGTTGTTTTAATTTAATTATTGATTTTGAGTTTATGTCTACTATATGTAGTCATATTTGGAGAAATTTTTTTCCGTCTATAATAATTTTATCAACGCAAACATAATCGTCCTTTGTATAAAATATCCTTTATTTTAAAAAAATGTATATGTCAAAAACGTTTATATTTTTCTTTCAAAATTGATTACGGCTCGGAAAGATAATTGATAATATTTTAAAAGTTCATTGATATATTTGTAACTTCTAACTATTTCAAGTTGTTTGCTAATTAGACATTCAAAATTCGTTTTTGAGAGTTCAAATTTTCGTAAAATTTACATTCCTTTGCTGTAGCTTTTGGGAAGAAAGTATGTCATATTTACATTATCTATCACTTCATGGAATCTTACATTATTTATTTATTTATTTTAGTTTGAGAATCATACATTATTTGACACTCTAAAAAACATATAATTTAATACAAAGAATTACATATATTAATTAACATGATGGAAGTGTGTGATACAATATTATGTAGATATAGATTAAGGAGCAGTTTGTTCAACCATTTTCCTTAAAAAATTGTTTGATAAATCAAAATATTTTAAAAAAAAGTATAGCAATTAAGTTGTTTGGAAACAGGTAAAAACATACTAAAAATATTTTAAAGTTTTTTCAAAAGTTAAAAGTAGTCACTTTGAAAAAATGCTTTAAAAAGGTGACATAATGTAATAATCTTTTTTAAGCATTAACAAACGTTCCTAAAATTTTGTCGTGAACAAGTATTCAACAAATTATTTACCTGTATTGTACTTTAGAGGAAACAAAAATTTCTTGTGTAAAGCAAGATTCTTTGGTAGAGTAAGTGTTGAACTCTTTGTAAGATAAGTTTTCTTTAATGATCACTTTTTCAACATAGATGTTGGTCTTGGAGATAAGGTAAATGAAGTACTTTTGTTTGTTAACATTGATATGATATCAGACATCGTTAGACGATCTTTTGGATATTGTTCTACACATAAAAGGCTGACTAATTAAGTGATGAATCCATTAGCTGTAGAAGCATACCTTCATTCCATAACTTGCATGCTTATTAATTATTTTGTTCAAATTTGACATGGAAAAAAGTATTTGATAAAAGGTTGATAAGTTATCAATTTCGTCTTCAAAGTTTTAATTTCTCTTTTAAAGGTTTCTGAGGTACTAATAAAATTATTTATGTATTGAGTATCTGTCACTTTATAGTATCTAAATTGTTATAATTTAATAAATTTTAGAGATCAATTTGAAGATTTTTTTTTTAATATTTGAAGACTACTCGACATTATTTCAAATATTTTTAAAATTATTTGAGTAATTTTTTCTTCTTTACTTTAAGGACCATTTAAGAAAGGATAATACTTAAAAAATATAATTGATGATTTAATAATAAAAGAATTAAGAAAAATAATTCATACATATCCTATTAAATTTAGTAGGCCATTACTATCACAGAAGTAAGTGTTTTTTATTTCACTAACAATTTCAAGTAACAAAACTTTTCCAAAGCTATTAACATCAGACTTTGGAGAGAAAATTTCTTCCATGATATGTTCTAGAGACATGTAACCACTGCAAGGAAAAAACATTTATAACATTACAAAAATTAAACTTTATTTACATAATCATGAAAAACACAATTAATAAAAGAGATTAGTAAGCTCACTATGTCCCAACAATCTTGTTGGTTTTTGTTGAGATTTCTTGTCAAGTAAACATTTTTGTCATTCCAAAATCTGAATTTTTTGGGTTCATAAGTCATTATGAATGATTTTGATTCTTGAATATTTGTGAAGATAGAGTAATCCTTGAGAAATTCCTTCAATAATGTTGAAACACTTCTTTCAATCTATCAACATTTTTTTTAGTAAAATCTTTCAAATAGAAATTAATTTGTGTTAGAATATATACTATGCAAGAGTATCAAACCTAAATGACTTTTCTTCTTATATGATCAATGAGTGAAATAAAACATACTAACTTTGTTATATTCATGTTGAGAAAACACAAATAAACTTTATATCCACAAATAAACTTAATATCCACAACAATGTACTACTTAAGATTGAAGAATCTTATTAGGAATACTCAAAGTTTTCCTACACAATTGATTCCTTGGTACATAATAACATAAACAAATAATATGCATGTTTTCAAAATAGGATATACTCGTAAGTTTATTTGTATAAATTTATTTAGAAATATTTTTTAGGAGAAGAAAATAATAATTTTTTTTATAAATTACAATTAATTTATGTATAATTCAAAACAGATATTTTAAAGAAATTATATGAGAGAGCTTCAAAAAATTAGTTTATGAAAAAATTAATTTTAATTTTTTTCTTTTTTTTTTCTAAAAATGTTTCTAAACAATTTTATCCAAACAGACTTTAAATAGGTTTTAGCTTATTTCTTACCAAATATATAAAAATCCAAGCTGTTGTTTGACATATACTCATACATTAGAATCCTCTCCTGTTCATCCATGCAACAACCGATTAATTGAACAAGGTTCATCTGTTGAAATTCAGATATGAGAGTTAATTCATTTCTAAATTCAACATATCCTTGTCCAAACTTTTTTAAAAGTCTTTTTATGGCAACTTGTTTTCTTGTTGGTAGGATTCCCTAAAGTGGAAAACAAAAACAAATCACAATTATTATAAAAAAAACAAAACTTGTTAGATGTATAACTACTATGATTTTATGTTACCTTATAAACTGGTCCAAAGCATCCTTCTTCTAACTTGTTTTCAGAAGAAAAGTAATTTGTTCCCACCGCAGCTGATGTATAGTTAGATATTTTCAATTCATGTTCCTTACTTAAATCCTTTTAAAGATCTTTAATACTGAAAGGTGGAAGCTGCTAAATTTAGCATCTCAGTTTCTGTTCCTTTTCATTTCCTCTGATCTAATTAGATGAAACATAAAGATAAGTGAAGAACTTAGGATCAAAGGAATGTGTTTATAACTAAAGTATTTACTATAATGTATGTGAAGTGTATATGGCTATCTTCAAGCATAGATTTTCGTTTTCATATGGCGACGCATAGAATGAATGGGCAAATTAAGAGTAGAGCAATTGCAATTACAACACTTCTTCATATCATCACAAAAGATCCTTAAATACTAATCAAATTACTTTTGCTGTTTTTTAAAATTTTCAACATTAATGCGAAGCACTAGAACAAATATCTATTTCGACGCATAGAAGTCTAAAAAAATTGAAGTGCTGCTTTTGTTCAATAGCTACATTTGTCTAGCAAAGATTTGAAATGTATTCTCTTATTTCTCAAAAACTACATGTGATTTTAACTAATGAACTATGATAGTTGGACAGTTAATATTTTCAAACATCTATCTAACACTCGTTATTTTTTATTTCTCTCTTTTATAATCATATCATATTTTTAATTAAAATAATTATATTTTTATTAAAAATTTATCTTTCTGAGTTTTTAAGTTGAAAAAATTATTCATTGAATTATTATAATTAATTTTGTTTAACATTTTTTTGATTGATATTAAAATCAATTTATTCGATCTTTATTGAGACTAAGGATTACTTCACATACAATCTTCTTTGAGATACTTCTTCAATGCTCTCATAAAAAAGAAATTTGATTATCAAATCTAAAGCTAGTAAATTTCAAACATAATTTTTTTTAGAATTTAAATTCTCACAAAAATATAAAAATATATTTACACACACAACATTAAATAAATTTATTAAAATAAATTGTATTGTAAAAAAATATACCCAAACTGAAACCTTTCACAATTGACCCCACCCAATTTAATCATAAAAATATAAAATATTAAGTATAAAAAAATATACCTGAACTTGAATCATAAAAAATATAAAATATTGAATCATAAAAGAACTTGAATCATAAAAAAAAAAAAAATACCCTAACTGAATTATAAAAAAATAAAAAAATAAAAAGAAACTAAGAAAGTAAATCTGTGAAAGAAATATTCCCCTTCACATTTGACCCCTCATCCAATTGGAACCCTCTTTTAACTTAGTACTAAATTCAATACAAAATTAGAAAACCAAAACTTGTAGATGATATAAAGGAATCAAATTTAATTAGATTAATGGATGGATAGGAAAAAATTAGAATAGCATGTACAAGAA
This sequence comes from Pachyrhizus erosus, assembly GCA_026544285.1. Classification (NCBI taxonomy): domain Eukaryota; kingdom Viridiplantae; phylum Streptophyta; class Magnoliopsida; order Fabales; family Fabaceae; genus Pachyrhizus; species Pachyrhizus erosus. The sequence goes on from JAMLFT010005892.1 coordinate 10,718, forward strand.
ACATATCTTAACGGTGAGCTAGGAGCAACCACAAACCCACGAGGTGTTTTGAAAGCAAAACAAGAAAAACTGCAAAATGAAAGAAAAAAAAAACTTGTTTCATTAAGCCTTAAAGACACTGCAAAATAAGAAAAATAGTAAAAGAAAAAAGAAAAAGAAAAAGAATGTAACCTTGAATTAATGTTTTCCTTCTAAAAAATGATAATTAAATGTTTGAAACTGTATTATAAAATAACTTTGATGTATCAACATGTGAAAGAGAACTAAGATAGTGAGATGTGTAGTCTGTGTCGAACAATGAACAATTCAGGAATAAAAGAATAGGAAGAGTATGAAATAAGGAGATTGATTTTTAAATTAATTTGGATGAGAATAAATATATTTCAAAGCAAGTAACTTTTGAATTACTTTTGATAATTAGAGAAAAAAAAGGTTTGAGACTAATTTTAGTGAGAAACTGATTTGGGATTAACTTTAGTGAGAAAATGAGAAAGAGATTTGGTAAAAAAAATTCCTTAAAGAAAAAAAGAATCTTAATTATCACTTGATTAGGCTAGTTAATAATAAAAAAAATGCATAATCATCAATATTAAATAACTTTTTTTGAAGAGGCCTAAAACAAGGACTTTAATTACTTTATTCTTGGACCGACTAACTTGAATATCATCTATAATACTTACTTTTTTTTTTCCTCTTTTATCACTCTCTCACTAGGTGTCTGCAAACATTTAAAATATTCAAGTATTATTTTTCTTAATTCATATATTAACTTTTATACTATATAATGAAAAATGATGATTTGATAATATTTTTTTACACCATTTTTACATGTATGTCAAATATAATGAATGTCTTTATTAAATACACATTTTTACAATGTTAACAAGTATGAAAATATTGTACATATGTATCAATATTGTTGAAATACGATAGTAGTTTAAAGAACAAATAAATATCACATTTTTTGATATTTTCTTCTTAATATTTTTTATTAATTAAAATTTATGTAAATCTCAGTAGTTTGGTAATAAAATATATTAAATAAGAAGTCATACTCAAATTATTAGTAAAATTAACATGAATTTTAGTTAATAATAAAGACTGAATAGTGTGAAAAAAAAAAGAGAATTATATTATAAAATATGTTACTAGCATTTCATAAAAAAGAAGTGTAGCATGAATTTATGAAATAATAATAGATTGCCATCGTGTTGGTTTTTTTTTTTTTTTTTTAGCAACTTGTAAAACTTATCATCACTACTATCAACAACAATATCTTGCGTAGATGTCCATAAAGAAAAGCATATATCCAATTTCACTACAATAATATCTTGAGTCTACTGTAGTTACTCCAACAATTAGCCTTGGAATCACTACAACCATAACTCATATTTGGTTCATGATCATATAATCATGACTGGGGTTACCTGTTCTTCTCTCAAATACATCACTAGGATCCTTACAAGTTGGTATAGCCTCCTATCTTTGACACCGCTCATCAATGTTATATCTATAACACAAACCAGCCCTTGCAATATCTCCCTCATTATTGCTCTATTTCCTACTTTCCAATCATTTTCAATGTGCAAACTTGCCATTCAGAGTTGTGAAAGTGAAGGAGTTCTCATCCCCATCAGGCAAAATGAAGTAATTATAAAATCATTGAACTTTCTTTGAAATGTGCTTAAACTTATTATTTCTCAAATTTCCACTTTGCGAATACACTTTCTCATGTCTCTTGATGATTAAATTGACTCTTATGGGTTCCCATTCAAGCTTAAATGCACCAGGTGTTCGGAGTGAACTAGTCAAGTGCCAAGTAAATGACCATTTTTGACCTGTTTTGTGATTAACACCAAGTTTCATCCAAGGAATCAAAACATCAAAAGAGTAATTCAAACTTTGCCACAACAAAGTCTTGGTCCCATTGGAGTGAGCTTGTTCAAGCACAAAGTTGTCTGTGTCTAACTATGTGGCCACTGGCGACAATGTTCAAACATTTTGGATTTAGACTATACTCAAGTCTAAAACTTTGGTCATGAAATAAGAACTATCTCTTATTTATATTCATTATTTTTATTATATCATTAAGATTTTCGAATGCTTGAAATATTGTTGGAAGTTTGAATAGTAAAGGATTATTAGGTTCACATTTTAGGATTCTATTTTCATCAAACCAAAGTTGTTCAATGATAAAACTACAGAATCATGCTCAACATGTTGGTTCCTATTTGCTATTGACACTAGGAAATTGTAGATGATTTCACATATAACGAAGTTAACTAGGTTCTTTAGATTTGTTTTGGAAAAACATAAACATTTGTCATTCTTAGAATATAGCTCTAAAGTGTGGTTTAGTGTATCACCTTGATGCAAAGTGTCATTTGCTAATTGAATGCAAACACAAGTACTCCACCACAACCAATTGTATATGAAAACAAGTTGTTTCCCTCCCTAGTTTGATTGCAAAACCACAACGGACAAAAGTGCTACAACTACTAATTAGTTAGTTAAGTGTTAATTAAAAGTTAATTTTGTTGAACTTTCATTCTAGTAACATTTATACTTTTGTTTCCTATAAATATGATAACAATTTGTATATATTAATTACCTTTTCTTAATCAGTTACATAATGAGTTTCTTCTAAAGTCTTCTCTTCTATTTTGAGTTCTATAATGCTTGACCTCATAAGTATGAATAGCTTGCATATCTCAATTTTCTGATAGAGTTAGAGTTAGTAAATATACCTCAAAGGTTTAATTTGCATCAAGTTTCCAATATTCTTGTTATGAAAATTTTCAATCAAATGATGATGACATGTGAATTTTCTCTCCAATATTAAATATCATGTGATTTTTTTTTTAAACAATATTAACATGTCATCCTTTGATTGAAGAACTTGATAGCAATTATATGAGGAACTTTATTTGAGTTTTATCTTGATTCAAATGTCAACATGACTAAAACTAATAGAGGATAAATTTTTATATGAGACAAAGGTGTGTGTTTTTTTTTGGTAAATATACATGACGAAAAAAATGAAAGAAAACTAACCTTTGGAAAACGCACCCATTGAATCAGCTAGAATAATTTATTCCACAGGCTTCACACTTTTGAGGTTCAACTTAAGCTATGAAAATATTCATATCAATTTCATAGTTTTGAATTGGCTTCCAATATGATGATCTTGAGGCGCGATATTGTATGATTAATGTACTTGCAACCCCATTTGTCCTAAATTTCAAAACAAGATTCACTTTATTAAAAAAAATTGAAAGAAGAGAAATGAAAATTAATAACATTATGATTCACTTCTTTCATAACTTATTTTTATCATTTGTAAGAATTATAAAGGTGATATCAACTTCTTATGTGTACGTTTTTTTTTTTATTACTCAATATTGTGAATCACCTCATTATCGTGTTTTTACCATCTACTTTAATTACTTTTTTCTTACTGAACTATTAAATATAAAAAAAATGAGAAAAAATCATAAAAATAAACATGACAGAGTCTATCTTTTCACTGATAAATTATAGTGGGGGATATATAAAAAATCACAGTGAGAGTGGATGTTTATTATCCCATTTTTAAAACTCGAGCTTCTTTAGCAAATTGTTGCACAGTTAGGACGTGTTTGGTCTGTCGTTTGCAAGACTCCAAACATCCGTTTATGTGTTCCTATGTTCCAAATGAAAAAATAAGTAACCTGTTGGATTGGAAAAATTTGAGTGACGTTTAACCTAATATTTTTCCAAACACACTTAAAAGTTGAAATTGGAAGACAAATTATTTGAGGGGCTACATATACACAAAGGATATGATATGAACCAACATAAAAGGCATCGATTTTAATAATCGATTCTTTCTTTAAACAGATGGCAGAGACAACCTTTAAATTAGTGGAAGCATACAAAACAATAGGACCCACACTATTTGATTATGTAGAGTGTAGAATTTCATTAATTATTTAATTAATTATGATTATACAACTTATTAATTAATTAATTATAATTATGATAATAATTAGTTAAACTGATTTAATTAAGTATGATAATAATCCTTATTTTATTAATTAAATTCTAATGATACTTATCTTAAAAATATTTTTGTATTTATTTTTAAATGATTTATTTACAACAAGCTTGTAGTCTGATTCATCTTAGTCTTATTTTTAAGATTTTAAATATATATATGTCCAATTTTTTCTTCTGATTTCGTAAAATCATAATCAAACAAATTTTCTATTTAATTCAGTTTTTAAAATATTTATAAATACATTTTACTGAGCAGGTTTCTTTTTTACTTTTTTCATCTCTAAAATCATTTTAAATTAATACTCACCGAATAAATTTTTTCTTATTTCATTATGAAAAATAGTACTTCAAGACTATTATACAAACTAGTTTAAAAAAGAATCAAAACACAATAGAATAAGTCATATATGATGTTGATTGATATCTTGTGAGAACATGTACATATTCTCATATTTGTGGTGTATTTTTCATTTGCGAACTGCTTTTGAGTGCAATGTTTTAGAAAAGTAGTGCGTTTATTTTATGTCAAAGAAAACATGAATATTACGAATGGGACCAAACAAAAACATGAAAGGTATAAAGAGAATAAGAAATTCTTATTTTTTTTTATTCACAAGAAATAAAATCAACAAACAACAGAAATAGAAAAGTTTTACTCCTTTACACGAGAAAACACAAAGATTATGAGCACAGGTTCTCCCTTTCTTCTCCGTCTACACAGTCTACTGTTCTTACGTATGAATGATCCTTCTTTTCTATATCTTATCATCAATAAACAATCCTTTTCTATATCTTAATTAGTGTTTGTTTGAATATTCTTTGAAAAAAAACTTGATTCACATCCAAACAAAAACTACAAATAATTGTTTTTGCATTCTTCTTTAAAATTCACATAAATTTGGTGAAACTTATGTTTTGAAAAGGTCTACAAATGCATACTTAATCCATTGGACTATGTTTTGCTGATTATATAAATGAGAAAGACTTGCCTATAGTAGCAGGGCCAGACCTGATCCTTCTGAGTCTAACAGAAGAGGATGATATCTTAGAACAAAAAAAATGAAAAAGACCAATAAATTTAAAAAAGTCCACATTTATATATAATTTTTTTATTTATTTAACAAGGTCAATAAGGTCATTGGAATGATTGTGCTTGTGACAACTGCAACAATTGAAAGATATTTTTCTGTAATGATTAAGAATATGAACAATATAGTTTCTGGTTGTCTCGTGTCATCATTTATTTTTTATTTTAATTTTTTAACTTGAATCATGAGTAATTAGGTTCAACGATTAAGATTTAATATATATATAGCTTAGATAACTAATTATATGTTATGTTATTAAATTAAAATAGTATTGTAAGATTTCTTAATTTGAACTAAAATGTAGAATTATATTATTAATTAGAGTTTTTAAATCATTAAAAAATATTAATCATACATATCTTAATTAACATAATTATGTATTTTAAAAATTCAAAAAAGTGAAAAATTTATTTACATTTTGGCAAGAAAAAAATAAATAAAAAGATACCATCACTTAATACGTATCTTCTTAGTAAAGCTTTTTTTGTCTATAAAATTTAAATTCGAAATCTTACTTAAAAGGATTGAGTTCATAATCACTCAGGATTTATTGGTTAATTCTTATTTTAAATTAGTATTTGTTTTCTTAAAAAAAAAAAGTTAATACTTGTTTTCTAAATAATGTTATATTCTTTTATCATATCTATTAATTAAGTTTTATAATACTAAAGAAAGTAAATATTAAATAACATAAATAAATAAATTTAATAGTACAAAGTATAAAATGCATTTAATTATATTTTTATTTAATAAGTAAGATGATTTTTTAAGATGTTAAAAACTTAGAATTATTTTTCCTTTATAAAATATTAAGAAGATTAATAAGAAAACATATCAGACGATATAAATTAATACAATATGGGTAAAACATATTTTTTCTTCTTTGTTTTATTTTTATTTTTAATCTCTTATATATTTTTTTTGTTTTTTATAAATTATTTTTTTATTTTTAGTCTTTAATATTAATTTTTATTATTAAATAATGTTATGACAAACATAAATTTTATATAAAAATTATCTGTATAATTTTCTAACAACTTTTAA